>WEDG01001458.1:0-29521 GCA_017591395.1 Schistocephalus solidus | reverse complement strand
AAGTCCTGTTGAAAAAAAATTCCAGGGTTTGAGTTTTGTAACTTAAAGCGCCTCGACAGAATGAGACTGGCTTCCTGGCTACTGGTCAAGATAACTTTAAGAGGCCTAGGACGTGTTGATTCGGATTGGCTTTCGGGCCGTTTTCCAAGGCGGAAGGCTTTTTCCAGTTCAATCGACGTATTAGGTTCCAGCATATTGTTCAGAAGTTCACGAAAGTGGTTCATGTCTTCAGAATATCGGTCTACTGGAGTCGCAGCTGTTGATTCAGGTAGTCCCTGTATTATGAAGCTTTTTTTTCTGTCCGTGGCATTTTTTATAACTAGGACGCTGTCTTCCTCTATCTGGTGGGAAGGTTTCACGTTGCGCACTGGTGATGATGGAGGGGATGCTGATTGGCTATGCGTTGGCTTTGATCCGTTTTTTTCGATTCGGCAAATTCCACGGGTTCGACGATTTTGAATCACAGGTGGTATTTTCGGTTGGGGAATCGATTCTACTGCTTGTGCTTGGTGTGAGAATCTCAGTACTTCCTGTGGAGGACAAGGCAATGGTCAAAGCCCCGTGTTCGAGCTTATTTGAGGAATCTTTGGAAGTCGATCGTCCATTGGCTTTCTCCTTCTTGGTGTCAGTTTTGCGGTTTGGACGGTTTTTTTTGTTTAAGGCGGACTATTTTTGTCCTGCGCCGTTGGTACTTGTTGTTCAGTAGCCGAAGCAGCTGTCAAAGTTGTTGTTGGGATACCCTTTGATCGGGTATCGATGGTTTTGCTTCTGGTAAGTCGTTCCGTGGACTCCTGAGTGGCATCTACTGCTTTAGAGGTGCCTTTTAGCGCAGATTTTATTTGTCTGATCTCATCCTCGAGCTGGTTTAGCTTCATAGACAGTTTATGACAGCCTCCACAAATGGCAGTGTTGTCAATAGCGTGCATATTAATTTGAGAGAGCGCTCGCCTCCGTGATGAGGTGGTCGAGTGGTTAGCGAGCGTCGCCATCGCGTTGGTGGTCGCGGGTTCAATTCCGGCTTGCGGCATGACTTTTTGAATTTTTGTGTCGTGACTTAAGAAGTAACGAGTGGCTAGGTGTAGGTTTACACTATCAGCGCTTTTACACAAACAGTATATAAATTATCTACTTCGCCTTTTTTGCAAATTAATGAAATCCCTCGAACGTTCTTAACTACTTCAGCTCGCAGAAGTTGTTAAAAGTATTTGCTATAACGAGTTACTCGATATAAATTGCAAGATCAATTAGACAGAATATGGATAATGAACGACTCAGCCTGTTTTGTAGATACTCCTCAGAAAGCCTGACGAGCAGTTAGAGCCTGGATTGGACTGGTAGGTTGTGTAGGCCAAGCCAAAATTTCCGGCAGGTTGCTCTATTTGGAGAACTGTCCTAGTCGAACAAAAGTCCTCAGAAACCCTGGAGAGAGAATGGATTGGACTGGTGGATTATGTAGGCCAAGATTTCCAACAGTGCTCGATTTGGAGAACTCTCCTAGTCAAACTGTGGGGGTATCGAAGGCACTCGGCAGAAGATTCAGTTAATTGATTCAATAATTTGAACCAATTAATGTCTGTGGACTGATTGTTTCAGTGCAAAGACTCGATTAAATTCGGTCTTCTTGTTGCTCGAAAATTCAAACCGCGTGGCAACCGTTCAGTTCAGTTTGTCAGTTTGTTTGGCTGTAACCAATTTATAAGGCTTTTAGAGCGCCTCTCCGAGCGTGCTGCGATGGCGAAAGTGGGTAGAGTTTGGTCTTGTAGGAGTGGGGTCGCCGGTTCCATCCCGCCCAGAGCAGCATTTTTCACTTCAATTTCAGCCTTCACCATTTTGCACACAGTTAATATATCCATAAGAAAAAAACTTAAGATATGAATTTTTGTCCTATGTTCGAGGAAAAATCCTGTTACGTCGTTCTCCTATTAGATTATGACTTTAAAGGCAGGATATTTTTGTCCTAATACAGTAGTAGATAAATTCGGAAGAGATATCTTTATCAAGTATGTTCGAAATATGATGCATTCAACGAATGAGTTAAGTAGAGTAACTCAGCCTTTGAAGAAGATGCTTGTCTCGGTTCTCCAACAGTCGACACGAGGGTAAGCTGACTTGATGGAAGTCCGCGTTCTGCGAAAATCCGTTAAAAAGTTGTGAGGACGAAGTTACCGTTTAGTGGAATCCAGTTTATGGTACCGGAAATCTAATCGAGAGGACACTAGGCCACAATTCTTGAAGAAAATAAATTCCTTATAGGTCAGAAATTTGAACATTTGCTTCATGTCGCAATGCGACCGCCTGCTAGGGCTCTCGTCAGTGCTCCAGGGCACAAAGTTACATACATGTTTCTTAAGCAGATCGTCGAGCCGCACACTGTTTTCATATTCCCGCTCGCAACCGACAAAACAACGAGACCGTTTCACAATTGTAGACGGTTTGTCTCAATAAGCAAACTTTGCAGGTTCAAATCCCAGGTGTTCAACACTTGGGATTAGGTATTTTTGGCTGATAAAGGAAAATAACCCAGCAACAGCCATTCTCGTCTACTTTGACTTTGTCATTTACACCTAAACAACATATGCTTCACATCGCTGTGTGACCACCTGCGAGGGCTCTAATCTGAACTCCAAGGCACAACAGAACATAATTGTTGCATAAGTAGATCGCTGAGCCCTTCGCTGTAATCATATTCCCACTCACAAGCAACAAAACAACGAGACCGTTTCACAATTGTTGAGGATTTGACTTAATTAGCAAAGTTCGCGAATTTAAATCCCAGGGAATCTACACTTGGGAATGTCTGGCTGATAAAGGATAATAACCCAGAAACAGCCATAATTATCGCCCGTGAGTTTGTCGGTTCCACCTTAACAACATATGCTTCATATCGGTATGCGAATGCCTGCGAGGGCTCTAGTCCTGTTCCTTAAGAAGAGGGGTAGGACCCACAATCTCATCATATTGCCGATCTCACACGACACAGCTACGAGCCCCTGGCTCAATGGTAGAGAGATCAACTCAATTACCAAAGGCCGAGGATTCAAATCCCAGGTGTTCCACATATGGTATAAGGAATGTCTGGCTGATGAAGGATAATTACCCAGATATAGTTATTCTGCTCTCCCTTGACTTTGTCGTTTCCATCTTAACAACATATGCTCCACGTCCCTATGCGACTGCCTGCGACAGCTCTAGGCTGAGCTCCATGACAAAACAGAACATACATGGTCCTTTAGCAGATCGGTGAGCTGCACACTATCAACATATTCCCGATCGCAATTGGCAAAACATCAAGACCGTTTCTCAATTGTAGAGCTTTTTACTTAATTAGCAAAGTTCGCGTGTTCAAATTCCAGGTGTTCCACACTTTGGATTGGGTATGACTAGCTGATAACGGCTTATAAGCCAGAAATGGCCATTCTAGTCTCCCTTCTCTTTGTTGGTTCCACCTTATCAACATATACTTCACGTCCCTATGGGACCGCTTGTGACAACACTAGTCTGAGCTCCATGGCAAAACAGAACATGCATGTTTCTTTAGCAGATATATGAGCCGCACACTCTCGTCATATTCCAGTTCGCACCAGGCAAAACACAGAGAACGTTTCTCAATTGAAGAGCTTATGACTTAATTAGCAAAGTTCGCGTGTTCAAATCCCAGTAGGTCAAAACTTGGATTGGGAATGTCTGGCTGTTGAAGGATAATTACCCAGAAATAGCCCTTCTGGTCTCTCTTGACTTTGTTGGTTCCACCTTAACAACATATGCTTCAGGTCGCTATGCGATCGCCTGCGACGGCTCTTGTCTGATCTCCATGGCACAACAGAACGTACATGTTCCTAAAGCAGGTCGCTGAAGTACACACTATCATTATATTCCTAATCGCAACCGAAAAAAACAACGAGCCAGTGGCTCAATGGTAGAGCGTTCAACTCAATTAATAAAGGTCGCGGGCTTGAATACCAGGTGTTTCACACTTGCGATTGGGTATGAATAGCTGATGACAGCGTATAAGCCAGAAATGGTCATTAAGGTCTCCTTTCTCTTTGTCGGTTCCACATTAACAACATATGCTTTAGGTCACTATTCGGTTGCCTGCCATGGGTCTTGTCACAGGTACAGGGCAAGACTTTCATAATATTCCCGATCACAGAAGATATAAGAACGAGCCCTGGCTCAATGGTAGATCGTTCGACTCCATTATATTCGATCACGGGTTCGATTCACAGGTGTTCCAAACTTGGGATTTTGTATGACTGGCTGATGACGGCTTATAAACGCGAGAATATTAACAACCCGCGCCCTCCATTATGCATGTTGCCTTGGCCTAAATTCTAGGGAGATTAGCGTTAGGTCTAAGATTAGGGTTAAATTTAGGCGTTTGGCTTAGAGTTAACGTTTGGGAAGGGCATAATGTTAGAGTTAGAGATACAATAAAGGCTTAGGTAGCCTTCCTCGAATTCTGTTGGCTCGCCCGTCAGGACTGCTTTTCCAACACCGTGCAGCTATAGGACGGCATTTACGCACTATCTCAACACCACATCGCCTCCTCGTTTTGCGCCTTTGCGGCAGCTGGCTGCGACTACGTCCAGCGAGACAGAAAGGGATCTTCTCCAGCTACTCGCATCTGGCACAGAAGAAGGAAATGTATGTTTCATCCTTTTAGTCTCCTCACCCATCAATTATTCTGTCTAATAAGTAGATTTTTCCCACACATGCTTTTCAAAATCTCTCATATATATGTTCATCTACGCGAATCGCAACCCTCCTTTCTTCATGCATATTTCGCCGTCCGATCTTCCCACGGACCGCTTTCCACGACCTCTTCAAACCGACGATAAGTCTCCTACCTCCACCGAGTTGTATACGCGATAGTCCACTGGGTCCCTCATGCCGTTCATGTTTCTCGTCTCTGCTCCCTTAATAACCTCCAACCTAGTTTTTTTGAGCCTGCATTTACTCTTAGCATATGGTCCCATCCTTTTGAGTTTTTTATGAGATCACTTATCCATTTACTTCTCTTAGCTCAACATAACCTCGCTTAGCCCAGCAGAGTAGAAACTTAAGGCAAATGGTGTCTTCTATAATGCTAGCATTGTTGGTAGTGTGGGGTCCCCACCGCTATGACTATCTTGACCTAAAACGCAGGTGATGGGCGTACGCATTCATATGTCCCTCGCTCAGATAAAATTACCTTGACAGTTTCCCCTACAAATACACAGTCAGTCTACATTCCTCCAGGAGCAATGAGCATAATTTTAGTCTACGCGGGCTGTCCCAAGTACTTCGGTCAGTTTACTGATCAGCTGAATTTTTACGTTTTTAACCCGAGTGAACGCTTGAGAAATGCTCTGGGTAATGCGATCATCACGAACGTTGAAGTCATAGTGCTCTTGATACCTTGAGTAAACTTTGCATCTGATCGATCTAATATATGCCCCTTTTCATAATAGTAAAAAGAGGGAGTAGCGACTGATCTTCTCCTGTTTGCCCCTAGCATACTCGTGTATTGATTGCTTTGTGTTTCGTTACTCCTGAGGTGAACTTTCATTGGTTGCTACTTCTTGTTTATGGTAGTAGTTGGTGTCCTCAATGTCAACGGACATTCCGGACACGGATCAGCCTCGGCGGATGTCTGTGGACCCAGTTTACCTGCTGCACGAACAACCCACCTCTCATTTTATAACACATCACTTCTACCGCCACCATTAGCACCACCAATGAGGAAACTCCTACCATCCTATAAAAAATCACCACCATAGCCCCTGCCAGTAGCAGTGTGCCCTCATTTCTAGCGTGTTGCCATTAAAACCGCACATTTAACTCACCGCCACTAGCGAAACCATCGCACTGAGACTGGTAGACCATTGTTTTGGGTCTTATCACATCCACGTCACGCGTACCTCGACAGCCTGTGTTGTACCAGGACATTCAGACACAGCGTTGGTCTTTTAGGCTGTTTGCGCTTGCATGACGGTCGGATACATCACAATATTATCGCAACCAGCCCATATCCTACACCTGAAAACTCCTCTGCCATCAAATGCCCCGCTAGTTCGACCGTCGTTTTCGACAATGTCCACGGTGTACTCCACAACATGGTGGTGCAGGGACGGTGGCTTGCGTTGGATTAAATGGAGAGTAGACTTGCACAGCATCTACTTCAATCTGTTCCGCTCCCTCATTTGGACCCGGTGTCAAGACCGATTCAAAAACACCGGAGAAAGGGGCCGGCGCAGGCCCACGCACTGTGGTCCAACACCAAACAAGAACAAACCAGCATAAGAGAGGAGCGGCTCGGTTCCCAACTCCGTGGGAGTGTCATAAAGGCCACATTAAGAAGGAGCCATTGCAGCCTGACTCTCAGTCCGCCAGTCGTCCATTGCGCACAAGCGTACACACTGGACTGACCACGTAGTCCTAGTTATCCCGTCAGTTGGCAACCTTCCAAGCCACGGCTTTTAGCGCATCGTCATAGGTTCAAGCGCGTCAGATTGTTTATAGTGAGGAAGAATGCGCAGAGCCGTCGACCTCAGTCTCTCCCCTACCTCAAAAATCAGACCACCGTCTGAGCCGGTCAGTTATCTGATGCGGCAGTGGGTGCATTGGCTGACGGGTCGGCGTACCCGTCTTCGCGCGCCCCAGAGTACGACCTGCCTCCCCTTAACACACACGCAAAACTAGAGGGTAAGAAGGTGCCATCGCCAGCTGCCTCCCAGTCAACTTTTCAGTCCCCTAAACGGACCACGTGGTAGATGCATTGAACCAACACGGCGACCACATCAGGGCACGGCAGACGTTATTCGGGTTGCGCTCCCATAACAAATGCGGAACATGGGGGGGGGGGTTGGGGTGGCAGGCCCTGGGGTGGCTAAGGCCGAGGGGCCCCGGCCGCGCCAGACTCACCTCCGGTTGTCCTGACTCTCTTTTGACACCGGGCATATGTGGGGGAGTAGGAGAGAGTGCAGTAGATGCAGCGCAAGTCTAATATCACTTAAAACTTATCCATGCGCAAGTAGCCGTCCCTGCACCACCATGGTGTGGAGCATACGATGGACATCATCGGACTAAGACGGTCAAGCTGTCGTGTGTGTGTGTGTGTGTAGGGGGTACTAGTTAGGGGCAGCACTACACAGATACCATTTGGTCGCTCCATTTGTCTCGTACAGGTGGTGAATGCTCCTTGGCCGTCTCTAACTGGTACTAAGCTCTCACATGTGGCACCTCGAAGCTGGTTCTTCCCAGCGGCCACACCCGGGCAACCACCACGACCGGCAGGCTAAACCAGGTGAGGGTCTCCGGTGTTGTGTGTGTCTTCACACCCGGTACGTCTGCTCCTTTCTCCCTGTTCTTGTCCTCTCCCGTCCTCCCTGCCCTTTCTCCTCTCCTCTTCCCACCCCACTCCCCTCTCCCCTCCTCTATCCTCCTCTCCTTACTCTTGCTTCTACCCCTCCTCTTCTCCCTCTATCCTCACTCTTCCCTCCTTTCCCACGGTCGAAAAGTCCTACGGCGAGGGCGACATGCAATCACGTAGGCGGCCCAGGCGAATCGGTCGTTCTCTCACTAACCCAAATCGTGACCCATAGTGGAGTTCGGTAGCCGCCTGGGTGACTAAGCAGCCCTATTTAGGGATAGCACTGCTAACCCCCTCGCGGGGGAGTGGGCTAGAAAAGGTGCCTAAACAAATGCTGGGTCTCACGACAGCTGAAGCAGACCGTGGCTAGCAGACTGCAATTAAATGCGGTCGAAAAACTCTAAACAATATCAACAACAACGCCCCTCCCAATCCCCCCATCCGTACCCTTCGGGGTACCCTCCGGACTGCTCGGGTGAGTCCGCTCACACTAGCAGCCTGGAATGTTCGTTCCCTTTTAGACAATCGGAGGAGCAACCGGCCGGAACGGAGGACGGCACTAGTCGCTCGGGAACTGGCGCGCTACAAGGTTTACATTGCTGCTCTCAGCGAGGCCTGATTCTCTGAACAGGATCAGCTGGAGGAGGTGGGTGCCGGCTACACATTCTGCTGGAGCGGCCGACCAAAGGCAGAGCGACGCGACGCTGGTGTTGCCTTTGCCATTCGGAACGGCATCGTGGGATGTCTGCCCTGTCTGCCGCAGGGTATCAATGATCGTCTTATGAGCCTCCGCCTGCCTCTTTGGGGAGACAAATTCGCCACCATCATCAGTTCCTACGCTCCCCCAATGACGAGCTCTGATGCGGCGAAGGATAAATTCTACGACGATCTACACTCCCTCTTGGCGACTGTGAAGAAGGCGGAAAAGTTAATTGTCCTTGGTGACTTTAACGCCCGCGTCGGCATAGACCGTGCCTCGTGGAGAGGAGTGCTGGGTCCCCATGGTCTCGCTGGCTTCAATGACAACGGTCTTCTTCTCCTACGAACCTGAGCTTAACACCGCCTTATTCTGACCAATACCTTCTTCCGCCTCCCAAAGCGGCAAAAAGCGACCTGGGTACATCCTCGATCGAGACACTGGCACCTCTTAGACTATGTTTTCGTCAGGAGGCGAGATAAACAGGACGTGTTGGTGACAAAGGCGATCCCCGATGCCGATGGATGGACGGATCACCACCTCATCATCTCCAAGATGAGGCTCCATCTGCAACCCCGAAGGAGACCTCAAGGTAAGCGACCACAAGGTAAGTTGAATACTGTTTTGTTAAATGTGCCTGCTCACCATCTACATTTCAGCAACGAACTGGCCAACCGTCTAGCCAACCTTCCAGTTGCCGACGCGGACATCTTCGTGGAGAACCGCTGGTGTCAGCTGAGAGACACAATCCAATCCACTGCCCTGGATGTCCTCGGCCACGCACGTCGTCAGCACCAAGACTGGTTCGATGACAACGACGCAGCTATCAACGCTCTGCTCGTCGAGAAGAACCTTTTACATAAAACCTACATCGCTCGCCCTACCGCTGCAAACAAGACAGCCTTCTACCAAAGTCGCCGCCTTGTACAGCAATGGCTGCGGGAGATGCAGGATGCCTGGATGCTGCGCAAAGCCGAGGAAATCCAAGGGTACGCGGACCGAAACGAATGGAAGAACTTCTTCACCGCCACCAAGGCTGTCTACGGACCTCCAGTCAAAGGAACCGGCCCTCTTCTCAGTGCCGACGGCAGGACGCTGCTCACTGAGAAGACGCAAATCCTGACGCGATGGGCAGAGCACTTTCAAAGCGTTCTCAACCAGCCCTCCACCATCTCCGATGCCGCCATCGATCGCCTGCCTGAAGTGGAAATCAACGCCAACCTTGATCTCCCGCCCTCTCTCCAAGAAACGCTCAGAGCAGAGCAGCAACTCTCCAGCGCGGAAAGCACCTGGCTCGGACAAGATCCCTGCTGAGATTTACAAGCATGGTGGACCCCAGCTGATGAATCGACTCACAGTGCTCTTCCAGGAGATGTGGCACCAAGGACAAGTCCCTCAGGATTTAAAAGACGCCAACATTGTCCATCTATACAAGAAGAAAGGAAACCGCCAACTTTGCGACAACCACTGATGAATTTCGCTACTGAACATCGCTTGAAAGATCTTTGCCCGCATTCTCCTCAACCGCTTGAACGCTCACCTGGAGCAAGGACTGCTCCCGGAAAGGCAATGCGGCTTCCGACGACACAGAGGAACAATCGACATGATCTTCGCTGCTCGCCAGCTGCAAGAGAAGGGCCAAGAGATGCGGACTCATCTCTTCACTACCTTTGTGGACCTGACTAAAGCCTTTGACACAGTGAATCGCGACGGGCTGTGGAAAATCATGCAGAAATTCGGCTGTCCTGAACGGTTCACGCATATGGTACGTCAGCTTCACGACGGGATGATGGCACGCATTACTGACAACGGGACAGTATCTGAAGCATTCGCAGTGACCAACGGAGTGAAGCAGGGCTGCGTATTGGCTCCCACCCTGTTCAGCCTCATGTTCTCTGCCATATTAATGGATGCCTACCGCGACGAACGCCCCGGGATCTGCATCGCCTACCGGATGGACGGCCGACTCCTCAACCAACGGCGAATGCACTTCCGCTCGCGTGTCTCCACAGCGACTATCCATGAACTTCTATTCGCTGATGACTGCGCACTCAATACAACGACAGAAGAGGAAATGCAAAGGAGCATGGACCTCTTCGCTGCCGCCTGTGACAACTTCGGACTTCGCATCAACACTGAGAAAACGGTTGTGATGCATCAACCGTCGCCCAACACTCTATACACCGCAGCTCACATCAATGTCAATGGCGCCCAACTTAAATCTGTAGATACCGTCACGTATCTAGGCCGTAATCTCTCACGCAGCACCAAAGTTGACGATGAGATCGCCCATCGGATCGCTAAAGCCAGCCAAGCCTTTGGATGCATGCAAAATGTGGTCTGGAATCGACATGGTCTCAACCTCAGAACCAAACTCAAGATGTACAAAGCTGTCATATTGCCAACGCTGACGTGGACAATCTACCAAAAGCAGGCGCGAAAGCTCAACCACTTCCACCTCAGCTGTCTCCGCAGAATACTAAAACTGAGTTGGCAAGACAGGATACCGGACACGGAAGTGCTGGAACGAACAGGCATTCTCAGCATTTTCGCTCAGTTAAAGCAACTGCAACTGCGCTGGAGCGGTCACCTTGTGCGGATGGATGACGAAAAGCTACCCAAACGACTCTTCTATGGAGATCTCGCCATGGGTTCTCGTCGACAAGGAGGTCAAAAACGACGCTACAAAGACAGTCTGAAGACCTCCCTGAAGCAATTGCAGATCAACCGGAGTCCTAGGAGGACTTGGCCCGAAATCGATCAGCTTGGAGGAGAACAGTGAAGACAGGGGCAGCAATCTACGAAGCCAACAGGATCACCGCTGCCAAGACCAAAAGAGCGGCACGAAAGTCACCAGCGCCCCGGATCAACATCGCCAATGCCCAGGCCCTTCCAACATGCCCGCGCTGTCACCGCACCTTCCGCGCGCGAATCGACCTAGTCGGACATCTTCGGAAACAATTCATCATACAGATCCGACTGGTCAAAACCAGTGTCTGCGTGCTCCAACAATGCTAGATCGCCGCCTCCATTGCCCTCACTGTCCTCGTCATTCACTCATCGCATGGGCCTATTCGGTCACTAGTCCGCATCCATAACATCGGAGTCACCGCAATGCCGACAACACCGATACGCCATGCTTAACCTCCGCATCCAGCCATTCTCACCACCACCGCTACCACCATCCATGCATGACGCCGCCTAGCCTCTTCCGATATTTTTCCTGTCGACATTGCGCCCGCACATTACACTCACGCATCGGCCTAGTCGGTCTCCTGCGAATCCATATACACGAGGCTGGTGAAAACCAGCGCCTGGGGCTCCGACATACAGTCAGAGTACCACGCCTCCACTGCCCTCACTGTCCCCGTGCATTCACTCATCGCATAGGCCTTTTCGGTCACATGCGCATTCACAAAAACCTGCGGTAAACCACCGGAGGTTAAGCTACATCTGAACACAGTATCTACACCAATAAATCAACCACACCTTCACAATCAACATGTACCTGAGTATATCACGGTTTCTTAGAAACCGTGGCTTGGAAGGCTGCCAATCTGACGCTTACACCGGACCACGACGTCGGCTCAGTGTATGTGTTGTGTGTGTCGAGTGGCTGACCAGTGGACTGGGAGTCAGACGGCGATGGCTCTTCCATATCTCCTGAGTTTTTAAATCCTGATGTGTGTCCGTTATGGGGGCCAGGTCGTGCTGTGGCGCGCGAAGACGGGTACGCCGATCCGTCAGCCAATGCGCCCACTCCCACATCAGGCAACTGACCGGCTCGGACAGTAACCTGATTTTGGTGGTGGGGGAGAGAGTGAGGCCGAGAGCTCAGCGCATTTTCCTCACTATAAGCAATCTGACGCGCTTAAAACTATCACGGTGCAATAAAAGCCGTGGCTTGGAAGGTTGCCAACTGACGGGATAACTCAGACCGCGTGGTCAGCCCAAAGTGTGTTTTGTGTGAAGGGGCTGACTGGCGGACTGAGAGTCAAGCTGCAATGGCTCCTTCTTAATGTGGCCTTTATGGCACTCCCACTCTGTGGGATCTGAGCCAGGTGTGGTGGTACGCCCAGGGGCGGCTCCGGCTGCGCCAACCACCTGCGCCCTCTCCCATCTCCGGTCTTCTTGGCTCTGTCATGGCACCGGGCTCAGGTGGGGGAGGAGGAGAGAGTGCGGTAGATGCATCGCAAGTCTACTATCACTTTAAATTAAATCACGCACAAGTCACCGCCCCTGTACCACCCTTCCGTGGAGCATATGGTTGACATCGTCGAAATCGACGGTCGAACTGTCGTCGACTGGGATGCCTTTAGGCTTCAGTCTTTCATTCTATACTTTAATCCCTGATATTCTGTCCTCTTCTTGTTTCGGAAACTGCTGCTGTTTTATTGTTTCAAAGAGATCGCCATGCCCACCAATACTCTGTCAATCTTCCCACGTTCTTGTTCGTTTAAGAGGAGACGTCAGTTTGTGCTTGCGGTGCCGTCTCTTCAATTCATATACCAAATCCGCTAGGAAAGTCATTTTGGTAGGTGCTGATAGAACATTTCTCTCGAATAGTGGTAGTGGGACGCTCACCGGTCGCCCGTGGCATAGTGGGAAGGTCATTGGACTTCTAGTCAACAGGTCGCGGAGTCGAGCATTAGGTGCTGAAATAACTGGAGTTGGGTAAGGCTGGTTGGATGGCTGATGATGGCTAATAAGCCAAAAGTGACCATTTTAGTCTCCCTTGTCTTTGTCGGCAATTTGGTGCCCCTCGACGTTAGCTCTGTTGTGACAACACACTGGTCGAGTCCGATAATTCAGTATCCAGGATTCGTTTTTGACACTTTGATCCCAAGCTCTTTCAGAGATGGTTATAATGGAGGTGGTTTAATTTTCATTATCTTGCTGCGGTCTACTTCCTCCTGGGACAAAAATGAATCAAACTATGCGTAAATTAAATTAAATAGTTCAAATATTCTTTTCGTAGTGATTTTTGGTGTGATGCAGCAGTGGGGAAGGCCGAAACCTTTGGCGAGATTTGAAGACATGCGTGGTGGAGCGGCATGTCAAGCCAACCTATTGCCCTATCACCATCCGGTATTAAAAAACTGTTGCTAGTCAACGGGATGCATATTATGCGCATTAATGCTTGCACAAGAGAGAATAGATGGGGGGCTACTACGGAGGTTTGCGCGTCAGAGACCAAAGGAAACTCCCTCCCCCATTGTGTCACCTCTCTCACCTACACCTTTTCAAGCTCAACTCCTAGTGCGAAAATGCTAGCTCAGTTCGGTATGCCAAAAGAATAGCTGCTGGTTGCATGGTCAAGAAAATAAACTATGTGGCCTGAAAATCAAGAGCTGTACTTTTCGTAGAATGATGCAAATAACAGAATGCAGCAGTAGCAAAATTACTTCGGAACATAGCGCTGGCTACGCCCCTCTGGCTTTGGAGCTCAGCAATCTGCCTTGATTGCAGGTATTCTGGTTTTTTGTGGTGACCCAGAGCTAAGTTCCTCGCAGGCAATCGAATAGTGCAAGTAATTACTAATCGCGGTTGGTTTTACCGAGTTTGTTTCCAGTTTCAGGACTTCTCGATCTGAGATTAGGGTAAAGGAGGCCATCCTAATCTTTTTGTCTCTTTCCTTAAAACTCCTCTCGATTGCTGACCACCAGATTCTACGTGATCATCTAATAGCGCCTTACTGTAAGGAAGAAATGAGAGCACGTGCAGTGTCTTGAAAGCAGATGGACTGGATGAACATCGTCCTCACAGGGTTGAAGCAGAATGCTGGTTTGTGGTGTACCCGTAGAGCACAGGCCTTCACACCTATTAAGCCCGTTACTGTCTTCTCGACCCGACGTAGCGTTCAGGCCAATTGATGCTGACAAATGCTCCAGAAGTGGTTTTTTCAGTGTCTGTCCGTCGACACACTTCTTGCTAGCTATGTCTCGGTTGATTTAGATTGGAGGGATTTAAATTTGTTGTAGTAGATGTCCAAACATTCAAGTGTTTCCTCGAAGACAGTTCGATAAAACTTGAAGGAAATTTATACACGTGTCTTAGCGCTAACACTAGTCCTAAGATAAATCTAAGCTGTCACCTTAATTTTAACCCTGGCCCTACGCTTAACCTAAACCCTAAAATTAACACGATAACCTTTAGACTAATCATGACCCTAACCCCGACTCGTACTTTAAAATCAAACTTAAACTCGAACCCGATTTTAACCCCTAAACCTCACTTCAATCCTAAACATAATTTTCACAGAATTTTGAGCAAAGCCACATATATTGTGGGCAGTTCCTATTCCCGTGTCCTGTTTAGGCGACCATGCAAGGCATCCTTACCCAAAAACTTAATCAAATATGCTTTGCAAGCAATAAGAAGCACATTTTATTTCAGACCCTTAATGCCTACATCGTTTTCTTCGGGGATGAGACCGTACGGCAAGGTCGACCTGCATATGCGACCGAAAAAACTATCTGCAGACCAAAAAATTCCATAAAACATACTCTCAAAATTGAAAGCCTTCATACGTCATATTTTTACAGTAAAGACAGCTACGAGGTATGGAAACAGTGTATTCTGACGACCAGGTACAAGATACCACCGTTCAACCGTCGTTACCGACTATGTTTACCATGTGCCTCACAGCAGGGGGTGAGCGCAAAGACGGTAACTTGTGCGTGAATATTTTATAGGGATAGAAGACAAGCGTAGCATCTACCGGACGTTCATTCCTCGCCTACCTGGGCCTGTTTTCAAGACAACTTGAGGTAGGATCATTCGCAGTTAGCTGGTGTGGCGTGAGCCTGCGTCTAGGCGTGCCACCACACCCCATTTGACGTATTTTTATGGGTGCTCATTCCCGATAACGCCTGGTATGCCCTGAGCTGGCCTCCGTGCTGGTCCAGCGTATCTACCGCATGGCCCATTTAAATGGCAACGGACACAAAATAATGATGCGCTCACCGACTCTGTAGGGACGTTTCAGACTTGACGGCCATCCCCAGCGTCAGAAAGAGCACCGTAGTTTTGTAAAGGAATGATCCTACGCACAGGAAGTTGCACGCTCACCGTTATTTTTGCTAATTATATCGGTTTTTAGTCAGTGGCCAGCGATTAGACATAGGACCTTTCTAGTGATCTTATTTTCATATCCCTCCGCCTAAACAGGAAGTCTAATAAAACCATTTTAACCACTCAATTGCATCTCGGAAAATGTGGCACAGAAATATTGGACTCAACAACTCTTTTATAAGTTTTCAAGACTCGGTTCAGAATCAGGTAGTTGACTGGATTAAGAGATGCAACTCGGGCATTATTTAAAACTTCTCACTTATTACGGACTTGTTGAGAATTCAAGCAAGTTCCACTACTTTAACCGTAAGAAGACACACTTTTGGTTTTCAATGGCCGTTAAGTAAGAATCTCCGCTTTTCGAACGGACAATATATCGTTAAGATTCGCGAACGCATGGAATTGTGCAAACCGCCAAATCGTACTGAAATAGGTCCGACGAAGTTATCAGAAATTTTCCGGGCTCGTTTTTCTGTGATATTCCAGCAAACAAAATTAAATGTTGATTTTGTGAATTCATTAGCAAAACTGAGCTCCTTCCTGTGAAGTTCCATGCCTGTTGCAAATATTCTTGGGTACCAAATAAGTCGCGCAACATCGCTCTCTCCGTTTCAGAGATATATAGTGTTCTGACCTCATCTCTTCACTCGAGTCATGCATGGGATTTTCAATAAAACTTCGGCTAAATTTGCGTGGGTCAGCAACATTTTTGGAATGACTCCGGATTTCCATTTGGGACTGACACGATAAAATTGATTTTTACCGATCTTCCAGTCTATCTTCACAACTATATCTGGCTAACTTTACTTGATTACTTTATCTGTGTTTCGTAAGGTAGAATACCTACTAAACTTTCAGCGATGCATTATCTTATTGCATTAGATTTTTCGACAGTAGCTTAGATCACACCAACTTAGTGGACCACGGAAAACGACGAAACTTCTGAGTCAGGAGAAGAGACAACGAAAACAAACGCTGACCTGGGTTGTTTCGGTCAGCTTATAAATTTTCAGCGACAGGGAAGACACTGACTTCCCACTCCGGATGTGATAGCAATCACGGAAAGCAATCGATTTTTGCCGCGGTATGGCTAACGGTTCGGCAGACAGGCATGCAGCTGGGGTGATGGTGAGAGCAGTCTTTTTGTAGAGGCAGGCGATCTCATAGAGGAACGCAGGTATCGATCGATTGTCGCGCGTCGTCCGTACCTCATAGCAGTTTTCCAGTTCTCGTTTTCTGCGGTTTTTTAGTACGGTCGACAGTAGGCAGTCGGAAAACCCTTTTGGACCGCCAGAAGAACGCAAGCAAATATGCGCCAAAGGAAAGAACTAGTATACGACGGCGTACCACCATTCAGTAAAGCCGCGCTCTGTGCCAGTCTGTTAAACGCATCCGAATTTAAAAATAAGAGGCAAAACGAACATTGAACTTGCCTCCGCGGCGTCTTAAAGAAGGCATCCCACAGCAGCTTCGATGTTTTTGGCAAACCCGATGTCACCACCGGTTTGAGCATTTACGAGCCCGCTAGTTGAACTGGAGGCACCGAACTATTGTACGAGACCACTAACCCGGTTTAGGATTGGGGCTAGGGTCAGGTTAGCGTGTAGGTAGGCGTGTGATGCGCTCTTATTCAGTTGTAAAAAACCAGCTCACTTAAACGATGACAGTGGGCATATAAATTTCGTTTCGTTGCCAACGCGTTACCACCCTTTTCCGGTCTTTAAACTGCCTTACCTCCACCATTGCCACCGTTTCTATATTACGGGCCTACCTGTCGATTGTGTGCGTTAGTAGGGTCGTAAAATAATTCGCTGCCGGTTAATGGGATCAATCAACTGTTCGTTGCCGAACTGGAAAATAATTGAAGCTAAGAGGCGAGGGAGTAATTATGAAGGAGACACGATCCTTGGAACAAGGGCTTTATTAGCCTGGCGTTTCGGATTCCCTCTCGAACCCATCTTCAGAGACAATCACACAAAAGGAAATGATTATTGGAAAGGACCGTATCGTTAGGATGCGCACCTTTTACTAAGCCAGGTCCACTTAGGTCTCCTCCGGAAAGTACGTGTTTAAAACCATAAACTCCGATGGATGCCAATGCTAAAGAACGCTTCTGAAGGCAATTTCCCCATAATTGTGCTAGCCGGTACCCTCCTATGCGATCTAAACGTCACATTCGGTAGAAAAACGTGAGAATTCTCGTCAACCGATAACTACATGGATGAAAGATACGCCAGTAAAATCAGTTTTACAGATGCTAGGTACTGAGAGCTCTCACAAAATGACACTTCTAGAAGTCAGGCGGTTTGATATTATTCAGGCATTTTAAGTTTAGATTGCGTCTACATGTCAAACATTGACGTGTTTTCCCAGCTCCATCGGACACCAGCCTACAAATATTATTGCATTTTCAATTGAATATAACGAAAATTCATGTGTAGACATATGAAATTTTTGTTTCTCTAATTCCTGCGACTAGCTGGCCATTTTTAAGACTTGCGCCTGCAAATGGAATGCCAACCGAAGATATTTTCGCACGACCATGAGAAAAAAGTTAAGGAGGTTTTAATTTATTTAGAAATTCCAGCAAGTACCTCGAATACCGGTGGATAAAAAGTTTCCCAGCGGTACTCCTGCTTCTGGTTCTCCCCGTTTTGAGTAAAAGTGACTGCTTGATGGTATACTCGCTAAGGATTGATCTGCAAATGACCTTGCGATCGCTGCGAGATGCAATTTTTTCTCTTTGGCCCACTGCAGCCTCACAAGCTATAAACAATTGGTAAGTGTTATGCTCCCATAGCCTGGGCGCTAGTAAAACACGAGGTTGTATAGTTACAAAGAGGATCGTAAGTTAAAGAATCACGAATAAAGGCCAATACTCCAGTCCACGGTGCTGGTGTCCCTGTCTGCACACACGAGACGGGTCGGTAACTGCTCGATGTCGGTAGCCCTGCTAAGAGTTTGATCACCTGGCATATTGACCTTCCGCCCGCGTAAAGCACCTTGCGTAGGCACATTCAGACTTTAAAGCACTGACCGCTGGCTGGACACGTACCATCGCAAAAATGGCGAGCCCATTATTATGCTTGCTACTATAGCGTGGTTTTGGTCAAAAATCAGAATCAGAGTTAAAATATGTCGCCTATATTGCGAAAAATGAATTCAAAGTAAATAACAATAATTAAGCAACAAATACTTCTCTAATAGCACGTAGGATTGCCAAGAAATGGTCTTCATCTCCCTTCAAAACACATTCGCAGTGTTCATTCAAGTGCCCTGAAGTAAATGCTGTGGAACTTCGATTTTTCTTCAAAATCATTATCTTGTCCTGTCGACTTCCTGAGTGTGCGCGCCTGTAATCGGATCGAGGTAACTTATCTGACGATTGACGGTTTTTGTGAGCGAACCCAGTCTGAGTAAGTCGCCGATAGGCTAGCCATTCGTTAAAATGTATTGTTAAACCACTCAACCCTTTTTGGGTGAAATCTTGGTGCTTGTGTTTGGAGAACCAAGTGGTGTAAGTAGTACGCGCAGACGAGGTCATCAGCAGCTTCGTCCATTCCCCGCACCAATTCAATGACCGACTCTGACGGTGGCTAGGGAAAAGAGTGATGTAGATGATTCAGCGTATTTTCCTCACTGTAAAAAACCTGACGCGCTTGAAGCCATCACGGTACGCTAAAAGCCGTGGCTTGGAAGGGTGCCAACTGAAGGAACAACTCGGACCGCACTGTCAGCCCATTTTGGGTCTGTGTGGAGAAGTTGAGGGTCAGGCTACAATGGCTTCCTCTTACTGTGGCCTCTGTCGCACTCCCACTCTGTACGATAGAAGCCAGATGTGGCGGCAACTTTAGGGGCGGCTCCGGCCACGCCAGCCACCTGCGCCCTCTCCCACCTCCCGCCTTCTTGCATTGGTCATGAGACCGGGCCCAGGTGTAGGGGAGGGCAGAGAGTGCGGTAGATATATTGCAAGTCTACTATCACTAATTAACGTGCAAGTAACCACGCTTGCTTCTAGCCAGCTATGAAGCACGCGGTGGACATCGTTAAATTCGTCGGTTGAATTGTCACCTAACATCGGTACCCTGACACAATCCAAAGACCTATAGACCATCAATTCAAGAATCGTGGTTCCGATAATTCTGCACTGGACTGCCATCCTTCTTCGGTAGGCGCATCTGCGCTTAAAAGAAGATTACCACAAATCTGGCCTCGTCAATTTTTCTTGGGTTTTCTGGTGTTCCACTCAGCTTTCCTCTCCTAACGACCGATATCATGTCGGAGCAGACTTCCCGGCAGTTATTGAATCAGTCAACCACAGTGTTTGAGGATCTACCAGTAAACTTCCCCAATTCGTCCAGTGGAATTATGTTACTTCAGGGATAAACTAGCTCCGAAATTTCACAGAGCTGCAAATTACACTGGTCTCTCGTTTAAATCACGTCAATTAAAGAACGCGTTCCCTTCTCTTACTGATCGAACAGACTGGCAACCCTCTCTTCTGCACCTCTATACCGGCAAATTATGTCCACACAACTTTTTCGTCAACAGCACCGGCCGTCGCACTTGCAACAATATTTTTACTCGGAGGGGATATTGCGACGCCGCTTTTTGACTGTAACTCGCTTCAGTATAAAACTCTCATACCAAAATTTTGAAGGGCATACTAAAGTTGGAACAAAAAACGAAGCACCAAAAATCTTCCTTCGGTATTATGATCCTCTACTTGTTGACTGTTACGCTTGTTGCAGTGTTCGCCGACACTTCTGTTCCGTTTAGGTCGGTTGGTATAATTGAAGTGCAGTGGAATTCTACACCGGCCACGCGCTCACCAGCCAGTAACCGAGCTACTTCACGGGAACCACTTCGGCGTCGCCGATGGTCAGACTGGTATAACACCACATATGTCCAACGACCGACTGTACTGACAATATCCTGCCCGGCTAAAACGTCAAGTTTCTTGTCAGCGTCGTCTCAATAGCTTGGTGCCTTCCTGTCTTACCTCACAACACCCCCAACCTTCAAACCCTGACAGGTAACACGTACGGTGTGTCGGTAAAAGTCGATTGTGTTGGGGGTCGAGGTGTGAAAGCAGGAAGCTCCGCTCCTACCTTCTCTGTTTATTTACTACTGGTCGCATCATTACTACTTATAACGAAGACCAAGATACACGATTACTAGCCTCCCACGGTATCACTCGCGATAAGGCTTCCACGACTGCGCGCAACTTCCATTTGTGAATCGGGGGGTGTGCGCGATGAGGCGCTCCAGGGACGTGCATTTTTCGCATAGCTAGACACCCTCTGTACAGTTGTTGTGCGAGAGTGCTGATGACAATGTTTTAGCGTCACAGTTTCAGTGACACAATATTTCCTCCCCTCCCTCGAAAGCAACGATGACTTACCTTCTCTCCAAAACGAGTACTGGACGCCTTTGGTGCTGGTTATTTCATCTTCCACCTGGTGCTATGGCCTGTCTTCACAAACACGCTGTTCTCTATTGATAGGACGCAAGAATTTACCAACTGGTCTATTCTTCGTCCTATCCTCTCCCCTGCCCATAATCCTCTTATTTAGGCCATACCAACGTACTTAGGTAATCTAGGGGGCAAAGCATTACGTGAGACTTACTTGGGGCAAATCAGGGCTATTAAGGCAACGTAAATTTCCATAACCAAGATGGGTGTAATTGGAATCTTTGTATGTTCTGAGAAGATCAATGGGACATTTTATAGTGCCTAAGCCAAACCTTTAGCATTAGTTCAATTATACAAACCATAGCTTTCTTTAGATGACAGTGCCCAAGAATGGCACTGTAGAAAGCTTATCAGAAGCAGCATGTGGAATTCATTTTTTGAATGACTTATGGAAAAAAATACCACGTCAGTCATTCCGACGTCGCCCGGTATTCAAGTTTTAGTCCCGCACACAGGTACTTGGGTGTGTGTGTGTGTGTGTTCCGAGCTTAAAAGTCGGGGCGGTCCGAACACGGAGTGGGGAAGTGGCGACAGATGTGCCCTTTGGACACCGATGTCGGAAGGGCACAAACAAGATGGAGGTTCAAAGTAGGCAACAGCAGAATCGGTCATTGGGACCGAAGTCAGCGGTAAAAGATCGAAAGATGAAGCAGGGCGAGAACTGGCATGGCTTCGCTATAGGAATCTCCATGCCCATACAAGTACGATACGTGTCTGCTACCTAACAACTGTGCATTTGGAAGAAATACAATTTTATGGCTTGTTTTCAAGCACTGTTGATGTTGGCACATACGCCAGAGGGATCCAACGCAAAAAAACAGACAACACAACGCACAGAGTAGCATGGTGCTGTGTCTAGTAGAGCGACGCTAATGGCGAATGGCGGTGGTGGCCGAGACGCGAAGATCATAGGACGAGGCGGCAAAACGAACACACCAGGCTTCATTGCAGCCATGACAAATCTCCAATACCTGCGCGCACTTACGTTTTGCATTCGGCTGGGTCTTACAGACCCAGCTCCCAAGCCGTGCGCCCCCTCTTATCAAGGCGGCAACGGTGCCCACGCCAACTGACGAAAATCGGCGTGCCAACGAGTGAAAGTGCAAAAGTAAATATCGATCGGCGCCGGCGGCGGTGGACTGGATCAAGCGCTGATTCCACACCCCAATTGCCCCCCGAATGCCACAGGGCTCACAAAACATGAATCTACCTTCTTAAATGTGCTTTTATTGTGTCTTGGTACCGATTAGCCCGAAACATAATCATAAGTTATTTCACAGACGTTAGTTCGTTGGCCTTCGGTTGAGCAGCTTTTCACGCAGTACGCAGTGAAATCACTACTTAGGTTGTACCGTTTTTCCACCTATGCTGGTATCAACTCGATCTTATCTCCAAGACAGAATACTTTAAAAGTGTTGAACATAGGAATACATAAAATCAGCCGTATTACAGGGGACCTTGCGCTTAGCTCAATGGGGTCACCTATTCCCATGTCATACCCACCAATAATTTGTCTCATATGCCTTGCAGCAAAACATAACATAACTTTATATATATATATATATATATATATATATATATATATATATATATATGTTAAACCCAGGGGGCTTACATAGCCTATCCTTGCGAAATTTTCATTTAAAACCCATGTTGAGGGCGCAGTGAAGTCATTTGCATAAGGTTACATGTCAGAACCTTTAAATGACTCGTAAACACACATCAACGACACTCTGTGTTACATCCTGGCCGCTCTTGAACATCTATAAGAGCACTGCATATGCTTCACGCCTCTATATGCTACAGCGTTTCCACAGAGTGCTACTATGTTCTCAAACTCACGAAGTCGGCCGTCTACCAAATTAGTTTGAGTACTTGTGTAGTAGAAGACACATACTGCTGCTACAAGTTAAAATGCGAGTGACAGGAAGTAGTTGAAAATAAGTAGACGCAATAGCATCTACTTCTTCTCAAGGCACGTACTCCAAACGTAAATGCAGTAACTTTTGGCAGCTTGCTGTCAGTGTTCAAGGGAAGCCAAATGAGCAACTGCAGGCCAGTGAAGCGCAGACAAACACAGTCCAACCTACTTAAGTAGGCCTGTTGGAATGCCTTAACAGGAAGGAGCAGTCCAGTATGGCGGGCTTTTTTCCACCATTGACAACGAAACATCCTAAAATCAAAGTCCCGACAACCATCTGAGGCTCGTCGGAGACGAGCCTGTCAACACTTAGGCTACTGGCAGCTGTCCCATCGGCTGTCATCTGTAATATGCGTAAAAATGTGTATTGAACAGTGGACTCGTTAATTAGATTTTGGTCCCCAAGGCACCTAGGATACGCGCCGATGGTGCGAAACCCAGACTGCCGATATAGTTACCCCGGTGACTACGATTTATAGCACCCCTCCCGCCCCCCGTCTACCTTTGTCAGACGCCATCATTGTTCATGACGAATGACAGGGTGAGAAGCCTGTTTATTTTCTGAGCCATAACGAGATGAGGAGCTGGCCTTGTTGGCGGAGGCAGTCCAACTCCCCCTGCGTTACTCCCTCCGATGAAGGGCTCGGAGGACTCGGTAAATTTCATGACTAAAGCCGCACTTTCTAAATACAGTTAAATAAAGCCTAGTATCGCTATCAGTATGCCTGTCCTGTTGCAGCATCTTCAGATAAAACGGATAAGTAGCCCGACTTTAACCGATAAACCTGTGGAAATATCTCACTTTCGAACCGTGCGTCTTGCTGGCCGAGCCAGGGATAAACGTGTCTGCCAGCTGACCGATGAATTGAAATGTTGCGTGCCTAAGTGCGGCCACCTCGGTACCTGCGGTTAATCGTCAAAAACTCAGACGCTGGCAGCTGGGAGGTAAGAAAGCACGTGGAACGGCTTTCTTTAGCGTCAGACTGAGGAGACATTTACTTTGTCCCTCCAAACACTGCAGTTGAACCGACTATTCCCTAAGAGGTTAGTAAATAAAACCTATATAGCAGCCGCTAAGGAAATGGAGCTGGATACAATTGAGAACATGGCCGATCGGCTGAACAGCCGGAAACGAAGATTTACTTCGACTTTCACCATTTCTTTTGAGTCGCATATGTCCGCTGTGTCAGCCCCAGAAGCTCGGCGAATTTTACCGTTAGGCAACTGAAGACAAACGAGACTGCCATTGGCTGGATTTTTTTGTTGTTGTATTGAGAAGAATTTGATATCCGTAAATATTATTTAGCGAGTGGATTTCCGATGTAGGCTACCTTCTGTGGCCTTTGTGGTGAATTAGGCAGGTGTGCCGGGATGAGCAAGTGGCGTTTGCGAGACAAAGAGAGACATCATTGAGTATTTGCATTTTTTTATTGGTAGGGAACGGATGTCCTTACCCCCCCCCCTCTCCCCTTCCTGAACTATGCGATCAACCTTTTAAATGCAGTCAAGCAAGCGTACGACGTAAATATAATTTTTTTTGATATATATTTAAGAAACCCCGTTTCCTCCCTTAAGAAGGCCCCTATCATCACCATTCAAAATTACAGGTAGCCTTGCGCCATACGTCATGGCAATAGTTTTGCACCGTGATTTTGACCATGTACTAGCGTGCCTGGAGACTATATTTTCCTAAGTTTCCTACTAAAAATGGAGCACACAGCTGAAGGAACACGAGTATGAGAGGAAATTTCGGGACTGAAGAAGAGCACCTTTTGTGTGGTCAGTTTAAAACACGGCCTCATGTCCTCAAAGGGCTAGAAGAAATTTGACATTCAACTAGGGAAGGGGGTAAGTACAACACCGATTCTGGGGGTTAATGGAGATCAAATTTTAAAAAAAAACAGATTTTCCTGTGTCATGGTATTTGAGAAAACTAGGATTTTCTGTCAGGAGAGGAGCCTGTTGGTCTTTTTAACTGACACGTGTAGGTGAGAATTAAAAGGATACCGAGTTACGAGAGCAGATTAAAATGCACGTGCACTGCCAACAAGGCAGCGTTGATGGGCTTTCTTAGAGACACAGTTCAGCTGGAAATAATTATGCTCACAGTTAGTACAAATCAATGGAGCACGTGAACGAGTGTTTCTATCTAACAGCCACGTCGAGAGTATGGAAAGCAGATCAACAATGCTGATAAAGACGGTTCATTAGCCATCATCAGCCAGTCATACCCAAACCTACGCGGTGCACCACCCGAGGCTCGAACCCGCGACTTGTTGATCACAAGTCCAGCGCTCTAACCATTGAGCCACGGGCCCGGTGTCTTGCCGGTCCACATCGGACATATGGACTGCATTCGTTGATGAACACTCACCTATCCTTAACAGAACTCACTCACTTGGAAAGCCTTGTAAAGTTATAAGGCCGAACTATGGGCGACGTTTCCTTATGGTGTTTTTAGTTGATGCAAAACTGCCAGAAGCAGCTCCGTCGCCAGGGCACCCCAGCGTAAGTTTATTTTGACTTCATGTCTCCTCCTGTGGATCCCAGTGTCAATGGGTCAATTGTTTCAAGCGCTAAGCTTACGCGAAGAAAATCAGACCACGTAAGCGATGGAAGGGAAAAGCTGATGCGAGAATGCAAACTCGATAGGGCAGAGGACAACACGACTGGCAATGAGCCTTCGAGGATGGTTGAGGGGCGGATAGAAGAATTACAAGCAAGCCCTGCTGATCATTAAAGTATTGTCCATGCCCCTCCCTCCCTCCGGCCCTAATACGTCCTTTGGAAAAGATGAATAACGATTAATTAATTGAAAAGTAATACTCTGGCGGAGGAAAGCATAGATTGGCCTTTTCTGACTTAATCGTTGCCCTCAACTACCTATAGCTCCAACAGGACGTTGAAATCTGACTCCATCTAGACATGGAACATACCACCCTGTGATTTGAGTCACAGGCTCAGAGTCTGACAGTCTCAGTCAAGCAAAAAATTGTAATTTCGGTCCCCCGGTCTGTATGGGTACTACTTCTCCATCATGGATTGCTCGTAGCGAAGTACCACCTGAATAGGCTGCTAAACCGAATTAAATGTAAAACCTGAACGCCCTACAATCCAACCCCATTTTCAAGTGTTTGTTTAGGTCGCAATTATTGTAGGTTTTTCACAGCTTCGCAAGTTTCGTCGACTATATTGAATACACTGTCACGCTACTTCTGCAAAAGTGAAGTAGGAATGCGTAAATTCGCGCCCATAAGGGTTAGTGGGAAAACAATAACGGCTCCCCTGAAAATGCCCAGAATGCGTAACAGGTGCATAGCCACTACATCCACGTTACTACCAAGGTGTACATACAGTCACTTTGAAGGACAGGAGTGAATAGCATGATCCCAATCACTATACCACTGTGCCCCGGCGACTTAATTCTTCAGCCGGCTAACGTGAACAGAAGAAGACACGAGTAAGACCCCGTAGCACGACAGAACTCCCGGCCAAAATAATCACTTCCCTTGGTGGTAAACTGGCAGTTTCAGAAACCACGGGACACCGATCACACTGAAACTCACATCCAAATTGATAACCTTAGGATAGAGGCAAAAGACCCTGTAAATATAAGAAGTCTTGTATGGTTTCCACCTCCGAGTACGAAGGTCAATACAATCCTGGTGGACAAGTCCACTTCCCGAGGAATCCTACCTGAGACAGAAATTAGCCGCCCAATGATCTAGGTGGCAGGTAGTCGAGCCTGGGTAACAGGACTGTTAGGATGCCTCATAAACACATTTATTTACGGAATCCGTCATTGTGACGGCATACAGTTGCAAAAACCAAGGCGTATAATACAGGTACAGAAGGATCCTCTTTCATAACCGTTACGAAGATAAGCCGAGAGGAAACGAGTACATAGGTAAATGCTCGGCCCCAAAAAATGACCTCCTTTTCGTAAAAATCTGAATTTTAGAACTCCCAAAAGACTGCTTAAAACTTCATTAGAATCCTAAACGTTATTTTACTGACCAATGGGCTCATGAAACAAGATGACATTTATGAAAACCCCTGCATACGGTGAAATTACCATTTTTTAGGTAAAACGCCCCGAAGCAGTTCATTAGCCTTAACAATGCAAGACTGTCGACTCTACTATGCCAACAAGGTTCAACAACAAAAGAAACAGATTTTAACGATACTTATTCAACAGACCAAATTATACTCACCAAAACAGATACACACCAGTAGACCGAAGCGTAAAGCCCGCGTATCCGGCAGCATCTCGAGCTGGCAGGCGTAGAAATCCGTCCGGCGCGGGAGACGGTGGTGATAGTTGTGAAGGCTAAAAGTCAAGCCCGAAGACGGAAGAGGGACGAGAGGCGAGCGTTGCAAGGATGCTAAACCGCGAGATTGACGGAAACAACAGGAGTGACAGCCTACGCCTCCCCTAATGAAATGAACTGGATGTCCTCCCACCCAACCGTAACGTCAAAGGGTGGCGGTCAATCCGCTCGCCAGATGATAGACCAATTAGCAAGCTGCTGACTTCTTACTGGCTTGGGAACACGCTGCTACTAACCAATGATAAGCAAGCATGCGTGACCGGCGCGCATGAAAACGGTATCGGTGCGTTGGTAAAGAGTGAAAAGCCGCCAGGCCTACGGCTCTTCCGTGAGACGTGGTGGTGGACCTGTGTGAACCCCTCACTACCTTCATCAAAATATTGCAGGCGTAGTGCTACTGTTGTCGTTGAGTCGCGTTTGTCCGGCTGTGGGTGTGTCCTCTGCACGTGTGAACTTCTGAGGAGTTTCAGACAGCACTTTTACTTTAAATCTCGCTGGGTGGCCTCTGCGCCGTGTGCGTGCACGTGCGTATGTCTACCTACCACAAGCACCAGAGGCCGGTCTCGCTTCAACTTCGGAACAGAACGTTTCCACCTGTACCAGTTACAGGAGTACTATGAAAGTGACCCACATAGAAGTGCAAATGACACGCTCCCCAATTGTCTAGTTTCAATTAACTAACCGAACATATCTGCTTGCAATCAGCGAAGTACCCCACAGAACCTTAAGTCGGTTCACTTGCTATCGGTTGTACTAATTCCTGATTCATTTGGGTGACCGAAGGATGCTGATTTTTGCATGTTTTCGAGCTGTTCATGAGGGCTTACAAAATGGCAGTGAAGCTTGGTGATTTTTCGGAAATATTGGCTTTGCGCAGGCTAATTGTTGAGTGTTATTTCCGATTCAAAGTGTCACTACCTCTAACATGTGTGAGTGAATTTTCAACGCATTGCGCTAAGTACTTTGTGGAAAATATCTCGGTTTGGGTGTCTAATTGCAATCGGTAGAAATAAGCTTCGATATATTTTGTTCATTCTCACCTTCTTATCGAGCATGGGGTTAGAAAGTTCAATTAGAGGTAGAATAGTGCTATTTTTTTTATCTAACCCCCCTTGTCAAAAACTGTATGGCCTCGGTGGGATTAGAACCCACGCCAGCAAGGGGAAGGCTTAAATACAGCAAAACCTCTAGCCAACTGAGCAACGAAGGCCACCAGGAGCCGTGAGTTCAATTACACTTGGGTCAAGTTACCCACCCAGCCTACTGTAACGTATAGAATCCACCAAGTCTGAAACAGTGAGCTGACTGTCCAAGCAGGATTTCTTAAGCATTCAATCTAGAATCCACCGGGCACAGTTAATTAGTAGGGGATTTTTCAGATTTGAACAATTAATTCGACCCAAATTTAAAAATCGAAAAGAAACCGCATTTTGGCGGTCTCCGTGCATAACCTTAAGCTCGGGAGCGGAAAATGTGTTACGGTGCTAGCTTACTTGTAAGAGAAACATTCTCAGCAGGGTGAAATTGCGTCGTAATTGCATTTATAACCCACTAAGCCTCGCAAGCAGCATCTCACTTAGAAAGAAATTTAAATACAAACAATATGCAATATGCTTCATCCCTCTAACCTGGAACAAAAAGACAATCGAGTAAGGATGACGGAGAGTAATTCGATAAGAATGCGCATTTTTTTAAACTCCGCTCCGAATGTCTGAATATTACGTCATACATCCAAGCGAGTTTGATTATTTGGAATATTTCAAGACATTATTAAGGCAATTATTTGGAACAGACTAGGAAAATGAAATCACTGAGACAAGAAACATTGGGATTTAACCACTTCACGCTCGAACTGCTTCATGATAGGCCTATCAACTGGACGAATAAATCGATATCTACATTTTTCTTATTCTTATTCAGGGCAGACTTCTTTTCCCTCTTAGCGTCTGCCCCACTGAGATTTGAAGCCCAGCTTGACAAATGCAGTTGCAGTTGAAGTTTAAGGAAAAATGCAGGGTTAATGGCACTTCCTAATGAAGATTAGAGCACAACGCTACTCACGGATTGTAGCAGTATCGTGACTATTATGGTCCAATCACTCCTGGGTTGTGCAGGCTGGGCAAGGGGAAATCCATTGCTCTTAAAAATTTGCCTCCAAACGCACCTGTTTTAAACCCGCTGGACTATTACTGCAGGCGCGCCCTTATGAGGGCGACTAAGGGGCACGTTCAGAATACCAAGGGCTTGTTTAGGGCTGCCATCAAGAGCATTAGGGCCAACGTAACAAGGGAGACATGTTGGGTGTGGGGCCACCCACAGGTCGAGGGCGGGTACCAGGGTGAGGCTGCTCCGCAGAGTACGACCCCGGGAGGTCACAAATGGGAGTTAGTGTTAGGCGACTACTACTACTACTACTACTACTACTACTACTACTACTACTACTACTACTACTACTACTACTACTACTACTACTACTACTACTACTACTACTACTACTACTACTACTACTACTACTACTACTACTACTACTACTACTACTACTACTACTACTACTACTACTACTACTACTACTACTACTACTACTACTACTTCACCACTACTACTACTACTACTACTACTACTACTCACTACTACTACCCTACTACTACTACCACCATCACTACTACCACTA
>WEDG01001457.1:0-12860 GCA_017591395.1 Schistocephalus solidus | reverse complement strand
TTAGTATTACTTCGTTCCAGTTACGTATTGCTGCATTGTAACAATGGCACCAGAAGGATCTCATCCAACAGAGTCAGAATTGATGGTGGTAAGAAGGGCATTGCGGCGAATATGTGGCTTTGTGATTAAAAATGGCCACCTGAAGGATCTCATCCAAAAGTGTTAGAATTGATGATGGTAAATAAGCAAGAGCGGTGAAAAGGTGGCTTTGTGTGTAAAAATGATCACCAGAAGGATCTTATCTACCAGAGTCTGAATTGATGGTGTTAAGTAAGCAATTGCGGTGAATAGGTGGATTTATGTGTTACAATGGTCACCAGAAGGATCTCATCCAACAGAGTCAGAAGTGGTGGTTGTAAGTAAGCAATTGCGTTGAATAGGTGTCTTTGTGTTTAGAAATGGTCACAAGAAGGATCTCATCCAACAGAGTCATCATTGATGGTGGTAAGAAAGCAATTGCAGTGAAAAGGTGGGTTGGTTTGTAACAATGGTCACCTGAAGGATCTCATCCAACAGAGTCAGAATTGATGGTGGTAAGTAAGAAATTGCGGTGAATAGGTGGTTTTTGTGTAGAAATGGTCACCAGAATTATCTCATTCAACAAAGTCAGAAATGATGGTGGTAAGTTAGCAATTGCGGTTAACAGGTCGGTTTGTGAGTAACGATGGTCACCAGAAGGATCTCATCCAACAGAGTCAGAATTGATGGTGGTAAGTAAGCGATTGCGGTGAATAGGTCGGTTTGTGTGTAACGATGGTCACCAGAAGGATCTCATCCAACAGAGTCAGAATTGATGGTGGTAAGTATACTATTGCGGCGAATAGGTTGGTTTTTGTGTAACAATGGTCACCAGAAGGATCTCATCAAATTGATTTAGAATTGATGGTGGTAAAGAAAGCTATTGCGGCGAATAGGTGGGTTTGTTGGTAACAATAGTCACCAGAAGGATCTTATCCAACAAAGTCAGAATTGATGGTGGTAAGTAAGCAATTGCGGTGAATAGGTGACTGTGTGTGTAACAATTGTCACCAGAAGGATCTCATCCAACAGAGTCAGAATTGATGGTTGTAAGTAAGCAATTGCAGTGAATAGGTAGGTTTGTGTGTGAAAATGGTCGACAGAAGGATCTCATCCACCAGAGTCAGAATTGATGGTGGAAAGTAAGCAATTGCGGTGAATAGGTAGGTTTGTGTGTAGAAATGGTCACCAGAAGTATTTCATCCACCAGAGTCGGAAATTGATGGTGGAAAGTAAGCAATTGCGATGAATAGGTGGGTTTTGTTTGTGAAATTGTCACCAGAAGGATATCATCCAACAGAGTCAGAATTGATGGTGGTTAGTAGGGCATTGCGGCGAATATGTGGCTTTGTGATTAAAAATGGTCACCAGAGGGATCTCATCCAACAGAGACAGAATTGATGATGGTAAATAAAGCTATTGCGGTGAAAGGTGGCTTTGTGTGTAACAATGGCACCAGAAGGATCTCATCAAACAGAGTCAGAATTGATGGTGGTAAGTAATCTATGGTGGGTTATACTTAGGTTTGTGTGTAGAAATGGTCACCAGAAGGATCTCATCCATCAGAGTCAGAATTGATGGTGGTAAGTAAGCTATTGCGGCGAATAGGTGGCTTTGTGTGTAACAATGGCACCAGAAGGATCTCATCCAACAGAGTCAGAATTGATGGTGGTAAGAAGGGCATTGCGGCGAATATGTGGCTTTGTGATTAAAAATGGTCACCTGAAGGATCTCATCCAAAAGTGTTAGAATTGATGATGGTAAATAAGCAAGAGCGGTGAAAAGGTGGCTTTGTGTGTAAAAATGATCACCAGAAGGATCTTATCTACCAGAGTCTGAATTGATGGTGTTAAGTAAGCAATTGCGGTGAATAGGTGGATTTATGTGTTACAATGGTCACCAGAAGGATCTCATCCAACAGAGTCAGAAGTGGTGGTGGTAAGTAAGCAATTGCGTTGAATAGGTGTCTTTGTGTTTAGAAATGGTCACAAGAAGGATCTCATCCAACAGAGTCATCATTGATGGTGGTAAGAAAGCAATTGCGGTGAAAAGGTGGGTTGGTTTGTAACAATGGTCACCTGAAGGATCTCATCCAACAGAGTCAGAATTGATGGTGGTAAGTAAGAAATTGCGGTGAATAGGTGGTTTTTGTGTAGAAATGGTCACCAGAATTATCTCATTCAACAAAGTCAGAAATGATGGTGGTAAGTTAGCAATTGCGGTTAACAGGTCGGTTTGTGAGTAACGATGGTCACCAGAAGGATCTCATCCAACAGAGTCAGAATTGATGGTGGTAAGTAAGCTATTGCGGTGAATAGGTGGGTTTGTGTGTAACGATGGTCACCAGAAGGATCTCATCCAACAGAGTCAGAATTGATGGTGGTAAGTAAGCTATTGCGGCGAATAGGTTGGTTTTTGTGTAACAATGGTCACCAGAAGGATCTCATCAAATTGATTTAGAATTGATGGTGGTAAGAAAGCTATTGCGGTGAATAGGTGGGTTTGTTGGTAACAATAGTCACCAGAAGGATCTTATCCAACAAAGTCAGAATTGATGGTGGTAAGTAAGCAATTGCGGTGAATAGGTGACTGTGTGTGTAACAATTGTCACCAGAAGGATCTCATCCAACAGAGTCAGAATTGATGGTTGTAAGTAAGCAATTGCAGTGAATAGGTAGGTTTGTGTGTAGAAATGGTCACCAGAAGGATCTCATCCACCAGAGTCAGAATTGATGGTGGAAAGTAAGCAATTGCGGTGAATAGGTAGGTTTGTGTGTATAAATGGTCACCAGAAGTATTTCATCCACCAGAGTCAGAATTGATGGTGGAAAGTAAGCAATTGCGGTGAATAGGTGGGTTTGTGTGTAGAAATTGTCACCAGAAGGATATCATCCAACAGAGTCAGAATTGATGGTTGTAAGTAAGCAATTGCGGTGAATAGGTCGATTTGTGTGTAACAATGGTCACCAAAGGGATCTCATCCAACAGAGACAGAATTGATGATGGTAAGTAAGCTATTGCGGTGAATAGGTGTGGTTTTGTGTGTAACAATGGTCACCAGAAGGATCTCATCCAACAGAGTCAGAATTGATGGTGGTAAGTAATCTATGGTGCGGTGAATAGTAGGTTTGTGTGTAGAAATGGTCACCAGAAGGATCTCATCAATCAGAGTCAGAATTGATGGTGGTAAGTAAGCTATTGCGGCGAATAGGTGGCTTTGTGTGTAACAATGGCACCAGAAGGATCTCATCCAACAGAGTCAGAATTGATGGTGGTAAGAAGGGCATTGCGGCGAATATGTGGCTTTGTGTGATTAGAAAATGATCACCAGAAGGATCTCATCCAAAAGTGTTAGAATTGATGATGGTAAATAAGCTATTGCGGTGAAAAGGTGGCTTTGTGTGTAAAAATGGTCACCAGAAGGATCTTATCTACCAGAGTCAGAATTGATGGTGTTAAGTAAGCAATTGCGGTGAATAGGTGGGATTTATGTGTTGCAATGGTCACCAGAAGGATCTCATCCAACAGAGTCAGAATTGATGGTGGTAAGTAAGCTATTGCGGTGAATAGGTGGGCTTTGTGTTTAGAAATGGTCACAAGAAGGATCTCATCCAACAGAGTCAGAATTGATGGTGGTAAGTAAAGCAATTGCGGTGAAAAGGTGGGTTTGTGTGTAGACAATGGTCACCAGAAGGATCTCATCCAACAGAGTCAGAATTGATGGTGGTAAGTAAGCTATTGCGGTGAATAGGTGGTTTTGTGTAGAAATGGTCACCAGAAGGATCTCATCCAACAAGTCAGAATTGATGGTGGTAAGTATAGCAATTGCGGTGAATAGGTCGGGTTTGTGTAGTAACGATGGTCACCAGAAGGATCTCATCCAACAGAGTCAGAATTGATGGTGGTAAGTAAGCTATTGCGGTGAATAGGTGGGTTTGTGTGTAGACAATGGTCACCAGAAGGATCTCATCCAACAGAGTCAGAATTGATGGTGGTAAGTAAGCTATTGCGGTGAATAGGTTGGGTTTTGTGTAGACAATGGTCACCAGAAGGATCTCATCCAACATGATTTAGAATTGATGGTGGTAAGAAAGCTATTGCGGTGAATAGGTGGGTTTGTGTATACAATAGTCACCAGAAGGATCTCATCCGACAGAGTCAGAATTGATGGTGGTAAGTAAGCTATTGCGGTGAATAGGTGGCTTTGTGTGTAGAAAATGGTCACCAGAAGGATCTCATCCAACAGAGTCAGAATTGATGGTGGTAAGTAAGCAATTGCGGTGAAAATAGGTGGTTTGTTGTGTAGAAATGGTCACCAGAAGGATCTCATCCAACAGAGTCAGAATTGATGGTGGTAAGTAAGCAATTGCGGTGAATAGGTAGGTTTGTTTGTAGAAATGGTCACCAGAAGGATCTCATCCAACAGAGTCAGAATTGATGGTGGTAAGTAAGCTATTGCGGTGAATAGGTGGCTTTGTGTGTAAAAATGGTCACCAGAAGGATCTCATCCAACAGAGTCAGAATTGATGGTGGTAAGTAAGCTATTGCGGTGAATAGGTCGGTTTGTGTGTAGAAATGGTCACCAGAAGGATCTCATCAAACATCAGAGTCCAGAATTGATGGTGGTAAGTAAGCTATTGCGGCGAATAGGTGGGTTTTGTGTGTAGACAATGGTCACCAGAAGGATCTCATCCAACAGAGTCAGAATTGATGGTGGTAAGTAAGCTATTGCGGTGAATATGTGGCTTTTGTGTGTAGAAATGGTCACCAGAAGGATCTTATCCAACAAGTCCAGAATTGATGGTGGTAAGTAAGCTATTGCGGTGAATAGGTGGGTTTGTGTGTAGAAATGGTCACCAGAAGGATCTCATCCAACAGAGTCAGAATTGATGGTGGTAAGTAAGCTATTGCGGTGAATAGGTGGGTTTGTGTGTAGAAATGGTCACCAGAAGGATCTCATCCAACAGAGTCAGAATTGATGGTGGTAAGTAAGCTATTGCGGTGAATAGGTGGGTTTGTGTGTAGAAATGGTCACCAGAAGGATCTCATCCAACAGAGTCAGAATTGATGGTGGTAAGTAAGCTATTGCGGTGAATAGGTGGGTTTGTGTGTAGAAATGGTCACCAGAAGGATCTCATCCAACAGAGTCAGAATTGATGGTGGTAAGTAAGCTATTGCGGTGAATAGGTGGGTTTGTGTGTAGAAATGGTCACCAGAAGGATCTCATCCAACAGAGTCAGAATTGATGGTGGTAAATAAGCATTGCGGTGAATAGGTGGGTTTGTGTGTAGAAATGGTCACCAGAAAGGTATCTCATCCAACAGAGTCAGAATTGATGGTGGTAAGTAAGCTATTGCGGTGAATAGGTGGGTTTTGTGTGTAGAAATGGTCACCAGAAGGATCTCATCCAACAGAGTCAGAATTGATGGTGGTAAGTAAGCTATTGCGGTGAATAGGTGGGTTTGTGTGTAGAAATGGTCACCAGAAGGATCTCATCCAACAGAGTCAGAAATTGATGGTGGTAAGTAAGCTATTGCGGTGAATAGGTGGGTTTTGTGTGTAGAAATGGTCACCAGAAGGATCTCATCCAACAGAGTCAGAATTGATGGTGGTAAGTAAGCTATTGCGGTGAATAGGTGGGTTTGTGTGTAGAAATGGTCACCAGAAGGATCTCATCCAACAGAGTCAGAATTGATGGTGGTAAGTAAGCTATTGCGGTGAAATAGGTGGGTTTGTGTGTAGAAATGGTCACCAGAAGGATCTCATCCAACAGAGTCAGAATTGATGGTGGTAAGTAAGCTATTGCGGTGAATAGGTGGCTTTGTGTTTAGAAATGGTCACCAGAAGGATCTCATCCAACAGAGTCAGAATTGATGGTGGTAAGTAAGCTATTGCGGTGAATAGGTGGGTTTGTGTGTAGAAATGGTCACCAGAAGGATCTCATCCAACAGAGTCAGAATCGATGGTGGTAAGTAAGCTATTGCGGTGAATAGGTGGGTTTGTGTGTAGAAATGGTCACCAAAAGGATCTCATCCAACAGAGTCAGAAATTGATGGTGGTAAGTAAGCTATTGCGGTGAATAGGTGGGTTTGTGTGTAGAAATGGTCACCAGAAGGATCTCATCCAACAGAGTCAGAATTGATGGTGGTAAGTAAGCTATTGCGGTGAATAGGTGAGTTTTGTGTAGAAATGGTCACCAGAAGGATCTCATCCAACAGAGTCAGAATTGATGGTGGTAAGTAAGCTATTGCGGTGAATAGGTGGGTTTGTTTGTAGAAATGGTCACCAGAAAGGATCTCATCCAACAGAGTCAGAATTGATGGTGGTAAGTAAGCTATTGCGGTGAATAGGTGGGTTTGTGTGAAGAAATGGTCACCAGAAGGATCTCATCCAAAAGAGTCAGAAATTGATGGTGGTAAGTAAGCTATTGCGGTGAATAGGTGGGTTTGTGTGTAGAAATGGTCACCAGAAGGATCTCATCCAAACAGAGTCAGAATTGATGGTGGTAAGTAAGCTATTGCGGTGAAATAGGTGGGTTTTGTGTAGAAATGGTCACCAGAAGGATCTCATCCATCAGAGTCAGAATTGATGGTGGTAAGTAAGCTATTGCGGTGAATAGGTGGGTTTGTGTGTAGAAATGGTCACCAGAAGGATCTCATCCAACAGAGTCAGAATTGATGGTGGTAAGTAAGCTATTGCGGTGAATAGGTGGGTTTGTGTGTAGAAATGGTCACCAGAAGGATCTTATCCTACAGAGTCAGAATTGATGGTGGTTAGTAAGCAATTGCGGTGAATAGGTGGGTTTGTGTGTAGAAATGGTCACCAGAAGGATCTCATCCAACAGAGTCAGAATTGATGGTGGTAAGTAAGCTATTGCGGTGAATAGGTGGGTTTGTGTGTAGAAATGGTCACCAGAAGGATCTCATCCAACAGAGTCAGAATTGATGGTGGTAAGTAAGCTATTGCGGTGAATAGGTGGGTTTTGTGTGTAGAAATGGTCACCAGAAGGATCTCATCCAACAGAGTCAGAATTGATGGTGGTAAGTAAGCTATTGCGGTGAATAGGTGGGTTTGTGTGTAGAAATGGTCACCAGAAGGATCTCATCCAACAGAGTCAGAATTGATGGTGGTAAGTAAGCTATTGCGGTGAATAGGTGGGCTTTGTGTGTAGAAATGGTCACCAGAAGGATCTCATCCAACAGAGTCAGAATTGATGGTGGTAAGTAAGCTATTGCGGTGAATAGGTGGCTTTGTGTGTAGAAATGGTCACCAGAAGGATCTCATCCAACAGAGTCAGAATTGATGGTGGTAAGTAAGCTATTGCGGTGAATAGGTGGGCTTTGTGTGTAGAAATGGTCACCAGAAGGATCTCATCCAACAGAGTCAGAATTGATGGTGGTAAGTAAGCTATTGCGGTGAATAGGTTGGTTTGTGGTAGAAATGGTCACCAGAAGGATCTCATCCAACAGAGTCAGAATTGATGGTGGTAAGTAAGCTATTGCGGTGAATAGGTGGGTTTGTGTGTAAAAATGGTCACCAGAAGGATCTCATCCAACAGAGTCAGAATTGATGGTGGTAAGTAAGCTATTGCGGTGAATAGGTGGGTTTTGTGTGTAGAAATGGTCACCAGAAGGATCTCATCCAACAGAGTCAGAATTGATGGTTGTAAGAAAGCTATTGCGGTGAATAGGTTGGTTTTGTGTGTAGAAATGGTCACCAGAAGGATCTCATCCAACAGAGTCAGAATTGATGGTGGTAAGTAAGCTATTGCGGTGAATAGGTGGGTTTGTGTGTAGAAAATGGTCACCAGAAGGATCTCATCCAACAGAGTCAGAATTGATGGTTGTAAGTAAGCTATTGCGGTGAATAGGTTGGTTTGTGTGTAGAAATGGTCACCAGAAGGATCTCATCCAACAGAGTCAGAATTGATGGTGGTAAGTAAGCTTTTGCGGTGAATAGGTGGCTTTTGTGTAGAAATGGTCACCAGAAGGATCTCATCCAACAGAGACCAGAATTGATGTTGGTAAGTAAGCTATTGCGGTGAATAGGTGGGCTTTGTGTGTAGAAAATGGTCACCAGAAGGATCTCATCCAACAGAGTCAGAATTGATGGTGGTAAGTAAGCTATTGCGGTGAATAGGTGGGCTTTGTGTGTAGAAATGGTCACCAGAAGGATCTCATCCAACAGAGTCAGAATTGATGGTGGTAAGTAAGCTATTGCGGTGAATAGGTGGGCTTTGTGTGTAGAAAATGGTCACCAGAAGGATCTCATCCAACAGAGTCAGAATTGATGGTGGTAAGTAAGCTATTGCGGTGAATAGGTGGATTTGTGTGTAGAAATGGTCACCAGAAGGATCTCATCCAACAGAGTCAGAATTGATGGTGGTAAGTAAGCTATTGCGGTGAATAGGTGGCTTTGTGTTGTGAAATGGTCACCAGAAGGATCTCATCCAACAGAGTCAGAATTGATGGTGGTAAGTAAGCTATTGCGGTGAATAGGTGGCTTTGTGTGTAGAAAATGGTCACCAGAAGGATCTCATCCAACAGAGTCAGAATTGATGGTGGTAAGTAAGCTATTGCGGTGAATAGGTGGCTTTGTGTGCAGCAATGGTCACCAGAAGGATCTCATCCAACAGAGTCAGAATTGATGGTGGTAAGTAAGCTATTGCGCTGAATGGGTGGCTTTGTGTGTAGAAATGGTCACCAGAAGGATCTTATCCACCAGAGTCAGAATTGATGGTGGTAAGTAAGCAATTGCGGTGAATAGGTGGCTTTGTGTGTAGACAATGGTCACCAGAAGGATCTCATCCAACAGAGTCAGAATTGATGGTGGTAAGTAAGCTATTGCGGTGAATAGGTGGCTTTGTGTGTAGACAATGGTCACCAGAAGGATCTCATCCAACAGAGTCAGAATTGATGGTGGTAAGTAAGCTATTGCGGTGAATAGGTGGCTTTGTGTGTAGAAATGGTCACCAGAAGGATCTCATCCAACAGAGTCAGAATTGATGGTGGTAAGTAAAGCTATTGCGGTGAATAGGTGGTTTGTGTGTGAAAATGGTCACCAGAAGGATCTCATCCAACAGAGTCAGAATTGATGGTGGTAAGTAAGCTTAGCGGTGAATAGGTGGCTTTTGTGTGTAAAAATGGTCACCAGAAGGATCTCATCCAACAGAGTCAGAATTGATGGTGGTAAGTAAGCTATTGCGGTGAATAGGTGGCTTTGTGTGTAACAATGGTCACCAGAAAGATCTCATCCAACAGAGTCAGAATTGATGGTGGTAAGTAAGCTATTGCGGTGAATAGGTGGATTTGTAGTGTAACAATGGTCACCAGAAGGATCTCATCCAACAGAGTCAGAATTGATGGTGGTAAGTAAAGCTATTGCGGTGAATAGGTGGCTTTGTAAGTAGAAATGGTCACCAGAAGGATCTCATCCAACAGAGTCAGAATTGATGGTTGGTAAGAAGCTATTGCGGTGAATAGGTGGCTTTGTGTGTAGACAATGGTCACCAGAAGGATCTCATCCAACAGAGTCAGAATTGATGGTGGTAAGTAAGCAATTGCGGTGAATAGGTGGCTTTGTGTGTAGAAATGGTCACCAGAAGGATCTCATCCAACAGAGTCAGAATTGATGGTGGTAAGTAAAGCTATTGCGGTGAATAGGTGGCTTTGTGTGTAACAATGGTCACCAGAAGGATCTCATCCAACAGAGTCAGAATTGATGGTGGTAAGTAAGCTATTGCGGTGAATAGGTGGCTTTGTGTGTAGAAATGGTCACCAGAAGGATCTCATCCAACAGAGTCAGAATTGATGGTGTAAGTAAGCAATTGCGGTGAATAGGTGGCTTTGTGTGTAGAAATGGTCACCAGAAGGATCTCATCCAACAGAGTCAGAATTGATGGTGGTAAGTAAGCTATTGCGGTGAATAGGTGGCTTTGTGTGTATAAAATGGTCACCAGAAGGATATCATCCAACAGAGTTAGAATTGATGGTGTAAGTAAGCAATTGCGGTGAATAGGTGGCTTTGTGTGTAGAAATGGTCACCAGAAGGATCTCATCCAACAGAGTCAGAATTGATGGTGGTAAGTAAGCTATTGCGGTGAATAGGTGGCTTTGTGTGTAAAATGGTCACCAGAAGGATCTCATCCAACAGAGTCAGAATTGATGGTGGTAAGTAAGCTATTGCGGTGAATAAGTGGCTTTGTGTGTAGAAATGGTCACCAGAAGGATCTCATCCAACAGACTCAGAATTGATGGTGGTAAGTAAGCTATTGCGGTGAATAGGTGGCTTTGTGTGTAGAAATGGTCACCAGAAGGATCTCATCCAACAGAGTCAGAATTGATGGTGGTAAGTAAGCTATTGCGGTGAATAGGTTGGTTTGTGTGTAACAATGGTCACCAGAAGGATCTCATCCAACAGAGTCAGAATTGATGGTGGTAAGTAAGCAATTGCGGTGAATAGGTGGCTTTTTGTGTAGATATGGTCACCAGAAGGATCTTATCCAACACAGACAGAATTGGTGGTGGTAAGTAAGCAATTGCGGTGAATAGGTGGCTTTTTGTGTAGATATGGTCACCAGAAGGATCTTATCCAACACAGACAGAATTGGTGGTGGTAAGTAAGCAATTGCGGTGAATAGGTGGCTTTGTGTGTAGAAATGGTCACAAGAAGGATCTTATCCAACACAGTCAGAATTGATGGTTGTAAGTAAGCAATTGCGGTAAATAGGTTGCTTTGTGTGTAGAAATGGTCACCAGAAGGATTTCATCCAACAGACTCAGAATTCATGGTGGTAAGAAAGCTATTGCGGTGAATATGTTGGTTTGTGTGTAACAATGGTCACCAGAAGGATCTCATCCAATTGAGTCAGAATTGATGCTGGTAAGTAAGCTATTGCGGTGAATAGGTGACTTTGTGTCTAGAAATGGTCACCAGAAGGATCTCATCCAAATGAGTCAGAATTTATGGTGGTAAGTAAGCTATTGTGGTGAATAGGTATCTTTGTGTGTAGAAATGGTCACCAGAAGGAACTCATCCAACAGAGTCAGAATTGATGGTGGTAAGTAAGCTATTGCGGTGAATAGGTGGCTTTGTGTGCATAAATGCTCACCAGAAGGATATCATCCAACAGAGTCAGAATTGATGGTGGTAAGTAAGCGATTGCGGTGAATAGGTGGCTTTGTGTGTAGAAATGGTCACCAGAAGGATCTCATCCAACAGAGTCAGAATTGATGGTGGTAAGTAAGCTATTGCGGTGAATAGGTGGCTTTGTGTGTAGAAATGGTCACCAGAAGGATCTCATCCAACAGACTCAGAATTGATGGTGGTAAGTAAGCTATTGCGGTGAATAGATTGGTTTGTGTGTAAACAATGGTCACCAGAAGGATCTCATCCAACAGAGTCAGAATTGATGGTGGTAAGTAAGCTATTGCAGTGAATAGGTGGCTTTTTGTGTAAAAATGGTCACTAGAAGGATCTCATCCAACAGAGTCAGAATTGATGGTGGTAAGTAAGCTATTGCGGTGAATAGGGTGGCTTTGTGTGTAGAAATGGTCACCAGAAGGATCTCATCCAACAGAGTCAGAATTGATGGTGGTAAGTAAGCTATTGCGGTGAATAGGTTGGTTTGTGTGTAAAAATGGTCACCAGAAGGATCTCATCCAACAGAGTCAGAATTGATGGTGGTAAGTAAGCAATTGCGGTGAATAGGCGGCTTTTTGTGTTAAAAATGGTCACTAGAAGGATCTCATCCAACAGAGTCAGAATTGATGGTGGTCAGTAAGCTATTGCGGCGAATGGGTGGCTTTGTAAGTAACAATGGTCACCAGAAATATCTCATCCAACAGAGTCAGGATTGATGGTGGTAAGTAAGCTAATGCGGCGAATAGGTGGCATTGTAAGTAACAATGGTCACCAGAAGGATCTCATCCAACAGAGTCAGAATTGATGGTGGTAAGAAAGCAATTGCGGTGAATAGCTGGCTTTGTGTGTAGAAATGGTCACACAAAGGATATCATCCAACAGAGTTGGAATTGATGGTGGTAAGTAAGCTATTTCGGCGAATAGGTTGCTTTGTAAGTAACAATGGTCACCAGAAGGATCTCATCCAACACTGTCAGAATTGATGGTGTAAGTAAGCAATTGCGGTGAATAGGTGGCTTTGTGTGTAGAAATGGTCACCAAAAGGATTTCATCCAACAGACTCAGAATTGATGGTGGTAAGAAAGCTATTGCGGTGAATATGTTGGTTTGTTTGTAACAATGGTCACCAGAAGGATCTCATCCAAAAGAGTCAGAATTGACTGTGGTTAGTAAGCTTTTGCGGTGAATAGTTAGCTTTGTGTGTAGAAATGGTCACCAGAAGGATCTCATCCAACAGACTCAGAATTGATGGTGGTAAGAAAGCTATTGCGGTGAATAGGTTGGTTTGTGTGTAAAAATGGTCACCAGAAGGATATCATCCGACAGAGTCAGAATTGATGGTGGTAAGTAAGCTTTTGCGGTGAATAGGCGGCTTTTAGTGTAAAAAATGGTCACTAGAACGATCTCATCCAACAGAGTCAGAATTGATGGTGGTCAGTAAGCTATTGCGGCGAATTGGTGGCTTTGTAATTAACAATGGTCACCAGAAAGGATCTCATCCAACAGAGTCAGAATTGATGGTGGTAAAGTAAGCTATTGCGGTGAATAGGTGGCTTTGTTGTAACAATGGTCACCAGAAGGATCTCATCAACAGAGTCAGAATTGATGGTGGTAAAGTAAGCAATTGCGGTGAATAGGTGGCTTTGTGTGTAGAAATGGTCACCAAAGGGATATCATCCAACAGAGTTAGAATTCATGGT
>WEDG01001456.1:0-24163 GCA_017591395.1 Schistocephalus solidus | reverse complement strand
GTCCGTGGCTCCCCACCACAAGTAACGATGGGGGCTCGGTCATAACCTGTCCTCATTGCGATCGCAAATTGCACCTAAAGCATCGGCCAGATCGGTCACTTCCGAGTACATCGCACAGAGACCGGCGAACCAGTGCCAGGAGCACCAACATACTCCCGCCGCACTCGACTCAACTGTCCGCACTGCCCACGCACATTCACAAACCGCATGGGCCTATTAAGTCACATGCATCTCCATGAAAATCTGCGCTAGAACACCGCCGGCTATATCACAACACTACATTTCACCTCATCAGCCTCTGCACCTCACATGATAACATGCAAGACCACCAAAGACATGCTCTCAGTCTGCATAGCTAATTGAGAAGCAAGTATGATCCTCGGCTGCTTCTCCATGTGGCTCCTCTGTTGCATGTGTGATCTGAGCTTTAGAATATAATGGGGCGATAAGCTCCGTGGGTTAGAAGGTTTCCAACTGAAAATTACACTCAGACCTCGCAGTCAGTCGAAGCTGTGTTGTGTGGAATGGCTAACTGGTGGTCTGAGTCAGACTACGATGGCTTCTTCTTAACGTGAACTCCAGCACTCTCACACATGTAAGATGTGAGCCATTCAACCCCCTGTTGTGTGAAATCCTGGTGCTTGTGTTTGGGGGGGCCAGTTCGTGTACGTAGTACACGTAGACGAGGTCACCAGCAGCTGCGCCCGCTTCCGCATCGGACAGTGGTCTGATTGTGGGGGTGGCGGAGAGAGTGAGGCGAACGGCTCAGTGCATTTTCCTCACTATAAACAATCTGACGCGCTTGAAACTATCACGGTGCGCTAAAAGCCGTGGCTTGGAAGGTTGCCAACTGACGGGATAACTCGGACCGCGTGGTCAGCCCAATGTGGGTTTTGTGTGGAGTGGCTGACTGGCGGACTGAGAGTCAGGTTGCAATGGCTCCTTCTTAATGTGGCCTTTATGGCACTCCCACTCCGTGGTATCCGAGCCCAGTGTGGTGATACGCCCAAAGGCGGCTCCAGTCACACCAGCCACCTGCGTCTTCTCCCGCCTCCGGTAATCTTGACTCTGTAATGACACCGGGCTCAGGTGGGGGAGGAGGAGAGAGTGCGGTAGCTGCAGCGCAAGGATACTATCACGTAAATCTAATCCACGCGCAAGTCACCGTCCCTGCACCACCCTTCTGTGGAGCATGCGGTGGACATCGTCGGACTACGACGGTCGAATTGTCATGTGTGTGGTGTGCCAATTTCGATAACACAGGCACTGTAACAGGCGATGCCAGAGTCCTGTGCCAATAATGCGTGATCATGCTAATTAACCGGCGCAAAGTTAAACGGACGGTCGACAGCAGGTGGTGCGTGCGTGCATAGGTGCGAAAGCGCTCGGTTTGCAGAGGACGCGATTGGACATGAAGCCAGTGTTATAAATGAAAAAAAACCAATCAAGGCTATTGGGGGCCGTTTACTCGAGCGTTTACTTGCACCCCGACTTCAAGGTTCAGTACAACCGCCTTAAGTGGCCTCCTCTAGCATGCTACCTCGTTTGAATCTACCCGCGGGGCAGCGGTAATGCCCACTGATCGTTCACGGCTGTCAAGTCATCGAGGCTCGGGAGTACAGCCAACGCTCTAACCACTTGGGCTACGAATCTTGAATAGTTTAAATTTCTTTTCTATGGTGAATGCGTGTGTCCCTACACCGGGTCACGCTGGGCCAACAAGGGGGCCAGATGAGGGCACAACTGGTGGTATTAGAAATGCACAGCCATAACTAATGCTGCACATTGGGGGGGATGTGATTGCACGCCTAGGTGTGGGTTCCCGCCACCTAAGCCACCTGCACCCGATTCCGCTGCCGGTCTTCATGGCTTGATCCTGACATCAGGCCCGGGTATGAAGGGAGGAGAGTGTGATAGATACTAAGAAAGTCTACGATTACTATAAACTAATTCAAAAGGCAAGTCACTGTCCCTGCATCCGCCAGGCTCTGGGGCACACGGTGGACAGCGTCAACAACGCCGGTCAAACTGTAGAAGCCAACCTCAGACTTTCGCGTCCTGGTAACACCATCGCTGCGTGTTCACCGGACGTAAACGCCTGGGCTTCAATGCGACCTTTTCTACCATTCTCTTACATCGCTGGCGATTCATCAGGTTAACGGACAGATCAGGCCTTTGTCTGCAAAGGTGACGCCAGACGGCTTCTCCTACGGAAGCTAGGTTTGCGGAAGCAAAAGGAACACGCTTGCTTGTGTGTCAAATGGCAGTAAGCGCGACGATGGATACAGGCCACCTCCAGGTTGCTCCGCACGCAGCCTCTCCTTGAGTATTAAATGCGAACATAGCGATCTTGATCCAACAGATCTCGACAATCTTCTATAGGAGCACGGGATTGGATTTGGCACAGAGGCGATTGGAGTCAACGAGTCTGCGCTCAGCTCGTTTTAGCAGCCTTTCTGGGACGGTTTGAAGTAATCTCAGAAACGTGACTAAATACTAGCTGTCCCACTGGAGACGAAGTCTACATAAGACATCTGGGCACAAATTAGAGCCACAAAGGTGACTCGCTCACGCATTCGACTGCAACGAGAGTGACTTGCGCAGCATCGGCGTAATTCTTTCCTCACTCCCACTTTTCACCGGCTGAATTCAGAATAGATGTTGCTGGATGACCTTATTCTCGGACAGAGCCTGACAGACGGAAAGCACCCAGGTCTAGCACACAATATTGAAGAGCGTTACCTTTTCTCTTGATGCAAACACTATTTGGGCAAACAGTACACCTTGTGAGGCTCCAGCCTGGGCGGATGAGGCTAAAGGCGGTTATCGATCGTTCGGGCGTCAAAATTTACGTTGACCAGCACTGGTTTGGTAAGCTTGCTTGCTTCTTACGGCTGCAATCATGTCTGATCTAGACGACCTTGATGTCACGGATTGTGCCTCTCCACGCATGACGATCCGCGGCAGCACTACTGGACAGCTCAATCCATTCTCTTCGCCAACGACGGATGCCGAATACCGAAGGTTCAAGAACAACTTCCATGCCCTGATGAACTGTGTCGAGCCAGGTTTTGAGCTGACCCCCTCATCGACGTCTCCAATTGGGTAGTGGAATCGGTTCAAGGGCAGGAACATTGTGCTCGTGAGGTGGGTGACGAAGAACGCACGCAAACCACCTCAGTCGTCGTTCATGGATGGCTTGGAATATCCTTTCGATGTTTTCACAGCTATAGCGGACTGTCTCATTTGAGACGAAATCGGTGTACTTCAAGCAAAGGATGGTCTCCAAGCAGTGGTGGTCAAATACTTCCAGTTTTCGCCCATCTTCCACGCGTATAGCCCAGCATTCACGGCCATAGAGGATGCACAGTACAAGCGAATATTCGTGAATATAGAAATTTCGCGTCGGGCCCATAGGCACTCTCTAAGGCAATGTCATCCTTACTCTGTCCATTCGGCAGCAACCTCACCTCGAGGTAGTTAAAACTGTCTACCTCTTCAAGCTGAAAGCCATCAATCTCGAGAGGTGCCTTTCTTCTCCTAAGCAGGAATGCAGCTTGACAAAACTTTGATCTTCCCAGCGTTTATGGACAAACCGACGGATTAAGTGACCTCATTCACCTGCGATGCCATAGACTGCAGATTACAAAAGCTCGAAGCTAGTAAAGCGACATTATCGGCATCGTCAGGATCAGTCAGTCGGCGTCTGGGTGTAAGCACAACGTCGTCATCTTCATGTAGGACCTTCCCAAGAATCCAGTCAACAGCGTAGTTGAACGGAATGGGAGACAACCCTGTATAAGCCCATAAGCGAGTTGTCCGGTGAGTAAGGAAGCAGGTATGGTGGTCTAAACAGTGGGTGGACTTCGAGTGCCAAAGATTTGTAACCCCAACGTAAGTATAGAGCTGACCGGCATCTGTGATTGGCTGATCTCGGGGCTGAACACGCGAATATTGCATCCGCTCGTAGGTTGTGATCACATTTTTCCTGCGGGGGGGACTTATACGCGCTTAAGGCGGTGCACGGTCTTCAGTGGAAGCCTGTTTGACAATAGCATAACTATTTGCTTACTAAGTACACTAAACATCCTTTCTCACCGTTCGTACGTTTGACATAAACAGTAGAACCCTTTATATAATATTTACATTCATCAACACCACTGTTTAGCTTATCATTTTGCATATATACTAGCCGCTCTGCGGTTGCTGGCGGGGCTCTAGAGTAAGCCCCAAGACACAATGGGACGAGTGAGTCCTGTAACCGATCGGCGAGCGCCCATCTACCACTGTTAATATTCCCGATCGAAACTGGCAAGACAACGAGCTCTTGGCGCAGTGGGTAGAGCGTTGGATTTCTAACCAAGAGGTCGCGAGGTCACAACCGGGGCTGGGTATGGCTGGCTGATGACGGCTAATAAGCCAGAAATAGCCATTCCAGTCTCCCTAGTCTTTATCGGCAATATCATTCTGTACACACACACATGACAGTTCAACCGTCGTAGTCCGACGATGTCCACCGTATGCTCCATGGAAGGGTGGAGCAGGGACGGTGACTTACGCGTGAATTAGTTTTAAGAGATAGTAGCCTTGCGCTGCAGCTACCACACTCTCTCCTCCTCCCCCACCTGAACCCGGTGTAAAGACAGAGTTAAGAAGACTGGAGGCGGGAGAGGACGCAGGTGGCTGGCGCGGCCGGGTCCCCTAAGACCTAGCCGCCCCTAGGCGTGCCACCACACCTTCCATGTTCGGCATTTGTTAGCAGAGCGCAACGCGAATAACGCATGCCGTGCCCTGAGGTGGCCCCCGTGTTGGTCAAACGCATCTACCACGTGGCCCGTTTAGGGGACACACATACACACACACACACACACACATATATATATATATATATATATATATATATATATCTGCATGCATATCTGTATCTATATGTATAATACAACGCACCGGTAGGCACACTGCGGCCAGCAGCAAACGCATCGGGATACTGATGATATTCAGGCTGATGGTTATTCGTGTAATGTTGAGAGTGGCTGTCATTATCGGTGTGAGCGGGATGCGACCATAGGTAGTCATGGTTTTGGTCGGCATAATTGTTCTGCTGTTCATAAGCCTCCACCGGATGACCCGTAGCAACGAAGGCGACCCCGTCCAGCTGACTGATGGTTGGCACCGGCGGCGGCGGTGGTGGCAGGTGACTCTCTGGTCTGCTATCGTTCCGCACTACCGCTGACGCCGGTGTGGAGTCACTGCCAACACCGTAGGCCAGCTGCAGCTGTTGCGGTGTGCGTAGTTGTTGCGGCGAAGGCTGATTCGGTAGAACACCGGTCGGAATCGTCGCGGTTTGAGTAGGTACGCCGCCGCCGCCGCCGTCGGCCACCGGGTTTTTAACCGACCCAGCATCAACGGGCTGAGTGTCGGCTGGTCGACCGGACGACGTAGTAGTCTTGCCGGCGGCAGTCTTGGACTTGGGTTTAGGACGCTAAAAAAGCAAGACGAAAAACATGCAGAAACACGAGAATGGAGAGGTTCCAGCCTACTAACCCGTTCAAAGTTTTATATAAACAACATAATACTGAATAATTGTTAAAAATGTTAAAGCATGTCAAGCTGACTATTCCTAACCTATATGCCCTCGTCAGACGACCATACACAAGCCAATCAGTGAAAATCGCTAAATACCGCTCTTATGTGCAGGGGTTCCCAAATCAAGCCTCTGTTATCCTCTGGATAATGCAACCCCGCTTTTGATAGATGCATTCGGATTGAATTCCAAGTGAGTAGTGATTTCTCGTCCATTTAGGCATATTTGATGAGTTAGGTCATCGAATGTAAATAGTAGGGGGAAGAGGGGGGATGAAGGAATTTGATGACCAACGTTCGAATGAAGTACGCCAATTTCTTCTCATATAAGACAGCTTAAACTCGCTGCAACAAAACTGCAAGTATGCCCCAGCCATTCAAGAATGACGACGGAGGTGATTTGGGCCCGTTCTTTGTATTCCACCTCCTGAGTTCAGTGCTAGTGCCCTCGGCCCGGAACCGTTATTCGCCTGGAGGCATCGTAGAGGGTGTTAACTCAAATCTTGGCTCGAAAAAAAAACCCGTCAAGACATTGAAATGGTTCTTGGACCTTCGGTATTCGGTCTCCATCGGTCGCTGGCGAACAGAATTGGTTGACCTGTCCAGATCTGCGGTCGAAGATCGTTGCGCGTGGAGAAAGATGCAGTCCATGACATCATGGAGGCTGGCTAGATCAGACGTGATCGCAGCCGTACCAAGTATAAGCAAGTGCACCGAAGGCGCGCTGGTCCAGCCCTGCTCCATCATAACACTGTCACTGCGTACCCGCGATAAATCCGAGTCTGGCTGGCCAGGCATGAAATCGAATGAGATGATTGATTTGATGAAAAGCCTTTGTCCAACGCGTGTCACGTGCAAAAGCGTCCATCTCTACCGAGAGTTATATTGTCGGTTTTGACGATGTTCAGCAAATGCTTCACAGCGGATTGATGCACGTAAGATGACTTGTGCTGGATTATAGCGAGAGCAGACCTCAGCTGCATCTACGCCACTCTCTGTTCTCCTTCCTGACCTGGGGCCCGGTGTCAACACAAAGTCAAAAAGACTTTCTGCCAAATGGGCCCGAGAACATCATTCTAAAGACCCAACTGAGGGTATAAGCGGATTCCGTCAAGAGAGGAAAGAGCTCACTTGTTGAGAATATATCAACACCGATATTATTTACGCCCCGTTCTGCGAATTCGCATAGCTGGCGAGCGGTAAGAAACACAACCTCTCAACAGCATCCACCTTACCCAACGAGATGGTTTGCCTATGTGTTGCACCGACATGTCAGGGATGTCAGCTCGTCTACGCATCAGCGTAGAGGTGGCGGGCAGTGTTAGCGGCGACCGGCCCTCGAGGGCGGTATGTCATCTAGCCAAGTCTAGCCCTCAACCGATGGGAATGGAGGACAATCATTCGCAAGGCGGCAAACCTCTAGCCCGGATTCGCCTGAATAAATGCCGGCGAATGCCATCACGAGGAAAAAACTACTTGATCAGTCGCATACGTCCGCTATAGAACAGGCTTCAGAATTAATTACAGGTTTCTGTAACACAAGTGGTTCTTCTAAGGTGTCTATAAATGCACCAAACGTCATGCGGCTGTAAAAATAGGCGTGATGCCAATAAATTCTGCTGTCTACACCTGGGCGGGGCTCGAGAGTGAACCCCAAGGCAGAGTGGGACGAGCGAGTTCTGATAGCAATCGGTGAGCGTTCATCAACGAATATTTTACATTTCTCAAGCACGAATATCCTTCTGCAACATGGCCTACTCAGGCACCTCTTCCATCCGACTTGGGCGCAATTCTCTGTTGTACTTTTAACCCGCGTTGTAAATTAAAAGGTAACAATGATGGTAATAAGCTACTTGTTCTCCGAATCCCACAAGCGGCCCGAAAAATGCCCCCATGCCCACCGCCAAAACAAACAGAGCAGGCAGGCAGACGCACCCTTTTTCGCGGCGTCTTCTTGGGGTTACACTCCTCTAACATCTCCTTGCTCCAAAGATCGAAGAAGAAACGCGGATCCGAGTAGAGTCGGCTAGTCGTTTTGCCATCGTCTCGCAGCGGGTCCATAACGTGGAGGGGGTGGCGGCGGCTCGGCCCTTTCGTAGCACAGACGCATGCAGTTCGGCTTGGTGTTGCGATGCAGCACCTATCGGAAGGGAAGGGGGAACGTGTAAGTGTTAATCGCACTTGACGGATTCAAATAAATTTTAGAGCAGAGTTTCGGAAACAGTATAGTCCTGCGTCTCAGCAAATAGGAGGGAAGAAATAAAGACCACTTCCAAGGAGAGGGCTCAATAGAACTCATAAACAGAAAGAAAAAAAACAGAATTAACTCCAGAATCTGACAAATAGGCAGTCATGGACGATGCAGCCGCACCGTATCGGTCGATCGGGTAACTAAAGTAGGTGAAATTTTGAGAAATTGTCTCTGTTAGCTAGGCGGGTTGTAATATACCATGAAGCATAATCAAAAAAATCCACCTACGCGTGCCACAGATGATCTGGTTTCCCCACAAAATATGCCAGTTTTTAACAAAAGGAGGTGACGTCAGCACCTAATGACAAACTCGATAACCGGATTTAGGAAGGTGACTCTGTCCTTTCTGAAAAAAACTTCACTCACTTGGTAATATTCACAGAGAGCAGGCCTGGAACGTACCAAAAAGCTCTGGGCATAAAAGCATCCCATGCACGCATTAACTGTGGGTACTCCAAAGCTATCCTGTGTAATCTGAATTCGGGGGTGTGGAGATGAAATAGATGAGACTATTCCTGTAGTACATAAGGTATCAATAAGCAGTAGCTTTAAAAATCGAACAGATTACATCAGATTGATGACTGTGTAACCAGTCGGCGTGCGCTATAGACCAACGTACGGATCCCAGTCACCATAGAGGGGTATTCATAGATAGATGGCATAGGCAACATTGATGCACTGACTATCGAACAGAAAGCCTACGGTAGCTGGTCCATCTCATGAGCTATTAACCAAATTCTGAAATCAGGTTATAAAGGATTACCTATGTGGGTTTATAATATTGATTACCCTGCAGAATAATACCCAAGATATTTCAGTCAGGACAGAATGCCGGCTCATGAATGTACGCGTTTCCGGCCGCCTGTGAAAATCATACACTCTAAATGGCAACTAAGAAGTAGGCATTTTCCATTGATTTCTCTTGTCGTAATAAATTCTACCATATTTCCAGGAAAGCATGGACAGAATATCCTTTCTCGTACTCATATTGTAGCAAATTACGTCTTTTACAAATTATATACTCTAATAAAGGACCATTTGTGGTCTACAAAGTCTGCAATTATGAAATTTTTAATACCGTTAAAGGTCTTTTCAAATAGCATTTTATCTGTCTATTCCTCATGCAGCATATGGATGAGCCCTTTATGACATCTTTTCAATAGCACAGAGGAATAAATGATGCTCCTTAGATAGTAAGTACGCAGATTTTAGTTTGGAAAGCCCCGAATCTAAAAGAAAAGGCAGGCCATGTTCAACATCATTCGGGAATGGAAAGCGTTTTTTAAACTGGAAGACACCCTTTCTTCATGTAAAAATGTCAAAAGTGACGCAAGTTACCGCAAAAATAAAAAAAGGAAAAAAACGATGGTCTTGTGCGTGTTTTCCATAAAATATGATTGGATCTATAAAGATATCAAAAATCAATATCACTATGTACGTAGTCCTTTTTTGAGTGCGATTTTGCAGGCATACAGAAAGACGCGCATTTAAAAGTCGCTATTCTGCCTTGACCAGAAGGATATTGGATTTTGCAATATGCTCATGAAAGTTAGAACCCCACCTACGCAATCCCTTATAAACAAGATCATACTTCAGATTTTCAGCTAACGTTTTATGGAACTAAGTCATCTATCGTATAAGAAGGTCCAAAGCCGAACAATTATTACGACATGTCACCCGAAATCCAATAAGGCTTTTCCGTACCACACATGAACCAGCTGAGAGTGAAAATACCATCTTTATCCTGTCCTCGCAAATCTCCATGAAAATTTATAACTTGAACCGTGGACTCGAGACGCGGTTAAACCACACTGATGCGAGTAGCCCAAATAGTAAAAGTAATTGAGATGGCCAAGATAGGTCAAAGAAAGTGATGCTAGCTGACGGGTAGCATAATCGAGTTCTTTTAATCGACTGGCTTCCTACCTCGTCACTTGGTGGCCGTTTTTTAACAGCTACCTTTATTATCATCGGCAGCGGCGAAGGTATGATTAAAAACAAAAACAAAACATCGAGGGAAATAAACGCACCTGACTGTCTTCTGTGTGCGTGCCTGCGAATGGTTGCATAGAGAGGTTCTGAAGACCGACAGACAGGCAGTCTTCACTTGTTGGCAGCTGTTTTGCGGTATCAGACATGCTTGCAACTCTTTGTTCTACCGAGTCGAAACGGCTAGAAAGGGAGGCCAGTTTGGTGGAAAGTTCATCGAAGATGTCCACGGCTGCGTTTATCACGGAAGACATTTGATACATAAGATTGCAGAAGCTCTCATTCGAGACGAACTCAAGCTCATTCTTAATTTGATGTGAAACTGAGACCAGACTGATGTGTGAGGGCTGAATTGTATGCTCCGGCAGAGGCATCTTCCTACAGAGAAGGAGTAAATAAGAGTTGACAACTGCACACCACCAATGCTGTTACACGGCTGACGATAGCACCTAACAGTCTCAGAGAAACGCTGGCAAAATCGGTCATCACGTAATAAATTTTGTCTTGTCTTTGAAATAATCTCGATCTACTAACAGTCTCAGCGCGACTGCCTGCAGGGCTCTAGATCCAGCCCCAAAGCACAACAGGACGAAAATGTCCCGTAACCGGATCGTCGAAGGCACTTACAACATACCTGAAGGGGCAAACGGTTTCCTGTTCTAGATTCTTACGAAAATGAGCAAATGAGAGTACGAACAATGACAGTTGACCGTCGATAGGCACATGCGATGATGTACACCGTGTGCCCGACAGCATAGCGGACGCAAGGACGGTGACTAGCGCGTGAAGTAGATTAAAGTGATAGTCGACTCTCACAGCATCTGCAGCACTCTCCCCTTTTTTATCCACCTGACCCGATGGCAAGAAAGAGTCCGATGGAACAGAGGCGAGCTCAGGTGCAATAGAGGATAAAGCTAAACACTTCGTGTGCGTGTGCCACATAAAACCCAACCGCCGTACAATGTACCCGGATTTTACAAGAAAAGACGGGCGGCTCGTATCCCATCTGAGAGGGAGTGCCATGGAGCCTGACTCCCAGTCACCTAACAAACACAGTGCTGCCCACGAGAAAAATGATACTTACACAACGTACTACCTATGTAAAAGTGAAGAAGAAGAAGGTTGTTCGTTTACCGGAATCATGGCTTTATTCGTCTGAGATTTCGATTTATTACTGGACTCAATCATCAGAGATAAAACAGCAACATAAACGAGATATACAATACAATTCACGAGGGAAGAAGAAAAAGAGCAACAGCTCCCCTTTCTCGATGTACTCGTCAGGCAACGGCCCAACGAAGAAATAGAAACGGCTGTCTACCGGAAAGCGACGAACACCACGCAGCTTCTCAATTTTCACAACAACCATCCGGTGGCTCACTAACAAAGCTGTGTGAGAACACTGTTCAAACACATCCAGACTCATTGCAGCAACTCGGCGGAAAAAGCACGTGAGGTCCGTTACCTCCGCGACCAGTTTATGCGGCACGGCTATCCGAAGGCGTTAGTAAGCCGATGCCTACGTGTTCGTCCTTGGAGGACCCAACCAGGACCAACCCCCACGGCATAGCATGCGATGCCATACATCAAGGACGTGCCAGAAGCGACCGAGCGCATAGTTGCGGGACTTGGTGTCGGAATTGCTCACCGGCCCAAAGCTACCATACACAGTAAGGTCATGAGAATCAAGGAAAAATTAAATCCTAATGAGAAGTCGGGGGTAGTGTATCGCGTCCCGTACCAAAACTGTTCCCGTAACTACAGTGGAGAGGCTGCAAACATGCTTGGATCACGCATAAACTAGCATAAGCTTGCTGTGAGACCGGATGACAGCTTATCACAAGTGGCTGTCAAAACATACGAAACGGGTCACGCATTTAACTTCACAGTCACGGAGATAATCGCCCACGCCAGATGCAAAACAAGCCGAGAATTGCTTGAAGCCTGGACCTTCGATGAGAACTCGGTCAATCGATTTATCGATCTGGCACCGGCATACAGGGCCCTGCGTATTCACCTCCGGACGGGCGCCACTGGTGTCTGATTGGCCCCTGCTCTCCATAAATGTTACTCGTTTATATCGCTGTTTCAGCTCTGACGATGGACTCCAGTTAGAGTTCGGAATCTCAGACGAATAAAGCCATGATTCCGGTGAACGAAAAACCTCCGTCTTCTTCACTTATACGCACACCTGGAATGCGGACATTTACCTCCATTTGTACTACCTATGTGGCTATTACACAATATGGCAGAGACTATCGATTTCCACGCGGGAAGTCGAGGCGGTTCTTAAGAAGTGAGCACGTGAAGGTTATGAGTACATTAAACGGTAGTCTAGTTCAGGCATTGATGACTTCTTGAATAAAAGAGGACTGTTTAAGTACTGGTTCTCGTTCGAGATTGGAAAATATAGAGACCTTGAGGAGATTGGGGTATGACTTAGACAGAACAAGGAATTTTAATGGATATTGCAAATGATATGGACTACTCTGTGTATGGCCGAAATATGCGTGGAGGCGTTTGTGTTGGAGGGTATACGGAGTCCTAAGGTAGCCAACTGTTAACTGACCCACGCGTTACGGGTGACGGACATAAATTTCAGAGAAGGTTAGTTTCGAGATAAGCAGGCTCTCGGGTCTGAATAAAGTGCAATTGAGGACCCGAAGAGAACTCTATCAGGGCTTAAAGAGCTGAGTTCGAGCACGCTGACTACTTTATGAAATACCGCAAAGCCCGATGAAGGCGCAGTCACATGGCAACCGTGAACTGCTAGTAAACAAGTTTGTTTGTCATCACTGCCTTGTAAGTAGGTTCTGAAACCACAGGCTGCCTATCCTGGAGACTTAAGATATATCCAACAACGATAATTCCTTCCAGCAACTCAGAAAATGTTAGCAAGCTCGGCTAGAGATGACTGTAAACATTTTAAGGTTGAAGTGGGGACCTAGGTGAAGCAACCTTGGACACACTCGAAAATTCGGAGGTCGGTGCACGTCACCGAATGATTCTCTCCACGACGTAAATGACCATGCTCACAACTCGGTCAAGACCCAGAGCTGGTGTGAATACTTCGATGATCAACCAATAACATCTATATTTTAAAGTCGAGTTATATTTGGCTATAGCCCGTACACTGTTTTGTGCCCTTCCTACCCGAAATAAATAACCAGCGCAATACCAAGGCCACAAAAGCAAGATGCCCGAAGAAGAAATATCAACCGAAGTCTAGTAGTCTTAGGTCAATACATTAGCGTCCTGACAGCATAGAGTGGTTGAGCTAGCGTGGGGAAATTTACGCGCTCTTGATGACTAGGACTCGGACATCCGTGTATGCCTTCAAGAAGGAATATAAGAAAAATTGTGAGCATTACCACAGCAAAGTCTCACTAACAGTGCTTCGGCTTTCATTTGAAGACCGTGTGCGCGAGTCAAGGACGAGACACAGGAAATCTGATTTGCGAGCTGACCATTGATGCTCAGATAAACCGGTAACATTTCAGCACATCCCTAAACTTCGCCATAGCTACCGGAGAGAGAAAGCAGCCTGCCTCATTGACTGTCTTTGGACCGTTCGATTCCACTAGTTTGCTTAAACGCTTTTGATTGAGAAAGAGCTTATTATCGGCCTTTTAGCAGCCACAGAAGACGGTCGGAGGGCACATGTTTGAAGAAGTCCTACCACCTTAGTCCACAACATTAATGGCGTACGACGAGACCTCTATGACAGCAATTAGACACTCCGTTGTATGTCGGAGTTCCGATAAGTAAATAGGATGTGGGATTTCTGTGCAGTTTCTGTGGAAGCTCAACAACGAAATTTATGGGGACCCTATTGCATGAAGGAGGGTTAAGATTTCAAACTAAAAAGCATAAGAATATCAGCAAAATAGGTATTCAGGCAAAGCGACATCTGGTGAACCGTTCAAACAAATTCGGAATAGCATCGAAAAAAACTAAAGAGATTACAGAACGTCATTATGAAGTACTATAGAAGACAAAAATAGCAAAAACAAGCAATCGAAATAAGCGACCAGCTAAGAATGCTGAAATCGTTCTGCTAACAAGATCGGATAAACTACGGACGCAGTTCGCAATTTATCCTGCCCACGCTAATTGCAGGCTTGATGCATTGCCCGAAATAAGATGAAGGAAGTGCATTTGAAACGTACCAGTCTGGATGGCTGGACATGCCGCTTAACGAATGAGACGCTGGATAGCTTATTTCCCAACACGAACGATAGAAATACGTTACTTCTCTTGCACAGAGGCGCATATGTTGTAGCGATGTGTACAACTTTATTGTACGGTGCAAATACCCAGTCTAGGAAAGAGAATATAACTTTCTTGAAATTTTGTCTGCCATGTGGCGACCTAGTTTAGATGATTATCTTGCTAGAAGGTAGAAATCGCGGCTTCCAACGATTATTCAATGTTGGTGTTTGATAGTTCTTCAATCGCCCGACGGACCCTGTACGTCCTTATTTAATATAAATCCCATACAGTAAGTCTGCAGGTAGTTTATTTTTGAAGTTGTTCAAGTTTTTATTGTATTAAACACGCATTAAGGGCAGCAGACAGTTAACTGAATCAATAATCATAATTAAAGTTTCGGACTTAAAGGCGCACCTAAACTAGCTTGTCCTAACTCGACTCGATTATTAGACAGGTGTCGGCAAAGGTCGAAATGGAGGTGAATTATGCATATAGAATTGAGGGCAGGTTAGGCTGCACAGGTTTCCAGCGCTTCACTGGGGGACGTGCAAACAAATGTAATACCCAAAAAGGCCACATAAATTAATATTTGTGCACATTATCCACCACATCCTTAGTGTGCAAAAATCTCTTAACTTCTCCCGTAAATCCCCAAAACTCACAACCATCAACTTTCTCAATTCTAAACGGAAAACGCCAGTGCATCATCCACCTGACATGCAGGTGATACACACGCAACACATCGTCGACGATAAAATTTTGCTAAACTTGCGTATCCATTTTAAAAGAAACAAGATCATAATTGAAGTAATCCCTATTGGTTCTGAGTCTTCGGGGTTGACACTGAACAAGTGAAGTCGGAAGCTTCCATGTGCACATAAAAAAAGATTCCGATTTCACTAGTTACTTAACATATAGGTGTTAATTAACATAATTACATGTATGAACAATCGGTATTGAGTACGGCATGCATGGACAGGGGTTGAAGCGTAACCAATAATAAAAATCATAATTGAAGTTTAAAATTATTAAAAGGATAAAAATTATAAAAGTTACCGAAAATGAAGGGATATTTATGGTACGTTATTACACCAGAGCAAGTACCCGAACAATCGAACTCAGCTCATTTAATTAAGCCCAGTAAAAGCTTGGAAATATGTTTAGGTTCCTCAATAATCATTAATACGAAGCCACGGAGTTTGAAGAAACAAAGTTCATTTCCTTAAGGACGTTCAAAATGTAAGGCTAAAACGGTATAAAACCATCCCGTCTCTTTTATATATACCACGTTAGGTCTCATATAATTACGATTCCCAATTGACCCGAAAATGCGCGCATGCACCGCTGCGATAGCTAAAAACAAACGGCCATTTTCCTGAATGTTACTCAGGTAACTTATTCAACTGATGCTGAGTTAATCTGATGAACCGCTTACTCATTCACAGTGTGTTACCACAGAATACAGCCTTCCTCTCAATGTATGACACACAAATATGTACATCAAAAAAATCCTAATAAGGTTTACAATAACAGCTTAGCTAATCGCAAACAACAGCAATTTTGTCGCCCAACCACTTCTTCATACTAGCAGTTCACTTCTCCACCATTTAGTCCTGCTTTTTTTTATAAACACTAAGGGCGTATCATGTGGCTCACGAATACGCTCAGTATACTTTCAATCAATCCAAGATCGGACGGAAAAAGAGGACTTAACTAATAACTGCAGGTTTGAAGTGTGATCCAGGAGTTTTAAGTATTGCAGAATCTTGGGCTTATGCTCAAATTTCCGACTTGACGCTCAATTTAGATAATTTTAGATTATCTGCACGTAGCAAAAACCCGCCAATTCTGGTCACACATTTTCGGCGATTGAAGTGGACATTATTTTCTCCAAGCATAAGAACTCAGCTTAATATCTGAAGAAAAACAAGACGTTTATCTGTCGGCATAAAAACCTAATGGAACGTCGGGTTTTACCCTCATTAGCAAACGAGAAGCCTCGGTGTACATCCCCAATACCAAATTTATCTCAGAGATTGGCCCTCCAGCTAATGCAAGCCCACGGCCCTCCGGATCAACAGGAATTTCCATTCCACTTGAATCTTCACCCGTTCACCTTGTTCCTGGTTCGAGTGAAATCGTGTCACCGTCAATTATTTCCCCTCCCAAGCAAACCACGCCTGCTATAGCTGCAAAATCTAATAAACCGTAGAAACCCCCCTGTAAATATGTGTCATTTGCTAAGCCTGGCGTCAAAATCAGTAATTTCATTGCCGATGGGATACTTGCTAACACCTCAGCATCTTCAACAGATGCGAACGCTCACGTTAGCATTTTTCTCAACCCCAACGTGTCCAAAATCCACAAATAATTAAGTATTCTAATTATGTTAACAGTTTTTCGAAATCATTTATTCCTTTTTAAAATGCACATTTTCCGCCAACCTGTACTAAATTCCCTCAAAATCTCATTTTTATGCCACCTCTTACCTTTCCCATGCCACAAAATAGCCTTTACTTCCATCGTTTTCATCCAACTATGCCGTTGTACAGTAATCTGAGTTCTTTTAACAGAAAAATTTCGAAAAATTGCAGACCAGAGCAATTTTGTCTCCCACCTTTTGTTTCTTCTCTCTAGTTTTTTTCTTTGCCACCAAATCTTCCTTTTTAATAAATACTAATGAGCGTAAACTGCAGCTCAAGAAAACGCTTAGCTTAGTTTCACTTAATGCGAGATCAGTTGTAAATAAAATGACAAAGATTAGAACAGTAGCTTTTGAGTTTGATCCAGATGTGCTGTGCATCACTGAATCCTGGGTCCACTCTCTTATTTCGAACTCGACGCTTGCTATAGATAATTTAAATGTGTACCGACAAGACCCCGCTGAAAAACGTGCTGGTGGTTGCCTTCTTTATATAAAGTCATCCTTTGTACATTTCCCTTTTCAGCTGAGCATTTCGTCCTTTTCTGGAAATTTATATTTTGCTTCAGTCATCCTCCCGCACAATAAATACGCGGTTATTGACTGTGTCTATAATCCTCCGTGTTATTCTGGCAATGAAAGCGAGCTCCGTGAATTACTTTGATGTCAAATAATCGTAGGCGATTTTAATCTGCCAGACAAATCTGCCAGGCGAATCCCTCTCCGCCAAAACTTCAGAAATTGGTCGATACTATTAACTTTTCAAACATGTCCCAACTGGTCAGATCAGTTACTCGAAATGACAAAATTTTAGATTTAATTTTTACAAATGCTATCCACCCTCTCTTTATGAATTTCCATCGTGATCTACTCATAAGTGATTAAGCATTACTTCGCTGTTGTTTTCCAGTCTCCCTTTCTACAAAGCCTGAGGTAAAATGCAATAACCTCGACTTTGCTTACACAAACTATGAATTATTAAATAATTTCGTAAGCACTGTAGATTGCTATAGAATATTTTCAATCAATGATCCGAACTTTTCCATTCGCTATTGCTGAGCCTGACAGCAAAAATCCAGGCTTTTATCTGCTGAAGATTTTTAATTCAAATAAGCCTCTTCTACTGTTCCACATTTTCTCCAAAATAGACTTACAAAATAACGAAAGCAACTAAAGGATCGGTCTATATCTCTTTGTCAGTGCTCTTAATGAGAGCACAAATATTTGAATTAGCATTTAAACTTAGGATCGTGCGAGGTAGTCATAGGGATTCTCGGACACTAAGTGATGCCAATTCATCCAAATCTGTTGCTCAAATCTTCCATGTACGGTCATCGGCTAAGCGTCTGAATGTTACTCCGCCTGTACTTGACTGTGACACAAATGCCATTACAGAGGATTTGCGCAAAGCAGAACCGTTAAATTCATTTTTTACCAAACACTGCCATTAAAACTAGACACACTCCCTTAATTCCTCTGCTTTCAAATTCAAATTCACATCTAACATCCATCAATTTCTCTCCTTCAAGTATTCAAAAAGAAATAGCTTGCCTAAAAATGCACATTCAGTTAGAACTGATAAAATTCCAAACTCACTTATTAAACAGTTAAGAGATTTTCCACCTTTACTAAGCAGATTGTTCTCAGTATTTCTCGAAAACGGTTTTCTCCCTGGTTATTGGAAAACTTCTATTATAATTCCAGTTTATAAATCTAGTTACCGCTCTGACATCCATAACTATCGTGTTGTTCATAAAACGTCCCCTCTTGCTTAGCACTTCGAAAAACAAATTGTAAAACGAATTATGGATTTTTGCGTAAGTAAGCAAATTCTAAACTCCACCCAACGTGGCTTTTTACCGGACCGCTCTTGTGAACTCTGCCGCATGTATTTTCTAAGTCTACTCACCTCTCTTCCTGATAGTCATCTATCTGTAGTAGTTATCTTTTTTGATTTATTTATATTTATTAAATACTCGCCATACTCCAAACCAAGTCGGAAATTTTCATTATACGCTCAAAGGAGTACATAGTTTACGCAGTGTTTTAACATTCATGGACTCAAAACAATTGTTTGCTACCAACAGAACCAGTCATTGAACTTCATTTAAAGGAGAGCCTGTTTAGCTGGCTTCAGCATCTATGACTGGCACTCAATCAGTTTATACTTACAATCAAGGACCAGCAAAGCGCGCAAAAAGCGTAATGGCAGCCAAATCCGTCGGCTACGAGGACGAATCTTGCATTAAATTTTCTTATATTTTACTAAGAGTTCAAAAACTGGAAAATGCGCTTGCAGACTAAAGGAAGCTCTGGCAAGATAACAGTACTCGACGAAATACGCTTAGCAATATTACAGTTAAAAAGGCAGTGACCAAAGCACCAAAAGTATCAAAAACTACAACTTGTAACAGCTCACAATGTTCGGACGCGATTACCCATAACGACCGGATAACAGGAACACAGTCTCTGAATCCTACGAACGCTGACCAGAGCGAGCCACAAAGCTCATCCTGCTATTTTGGGTGTTCTAAAGAGCCCGTAGTTGAATCTCAAGAAACAAACGCGTTGCAATCTGCAATGGGGTAACACCACAACAGGAGTACGAAGTCACAATCAACTCTGATGGATTCATTGAAGCCTTCAGATGAAAGTATGGTTAGAGGTAAACTAAATCCCAACGTTAGCTCATTAAACCGTTCTCGTGCCCCTAAGGAGAACTTAGGAGGAATCGAAAATTCCAAGCACCAGGATCGGCAACAGTGTTTAGTTATTCAGGGTTGCATGAGTCAACTGCAGTCAAACCTGAAGACTATGTCGCCGAAGACTTTGCTTCATTTAATGGCCTCCTAACCAGTTGCTCTCACCAGGCGTGGAAGTAAAATTTATTTAACATTCCGGATCAGCAAAATGTCTGAAGACAGCATAGGAACGCAACGACCGCGACCTCTGAAAATAATGCTAGAGAGCATAGACCAAATCAAGGCGATCCTATCCAGAAAAGCAAACCTCCGTCACTCGCATAAAGAGGTTTTATTTCAACCGGACTACTCCCCTGCGGAAAGACTGAATTGCCGGGAACTTGTCTTGGAATTACAATCAAAACTGAATGTTGGCGAACACAATCTGGCTATTTTCAAGGGAAAGGTAGCTCAAAAGAATACAAATTTTCCATTGAACCAACCGATTGTACTAAGGACAACGGCAGCCACATCACTAACGCCAAATTCATCAGGGCAGCAATTGCCCAAAGAGATGTCAGCACTGATTCTGTAACGCTCAGCGTTCTATCTAAAGAAACCAGAGTTACCGAAACTCAGCAAGAAACGGAAAAGACAAATGACATTGACATTAGAAGAGACGCAGTAGGACCCATAAAATTGACAAACTCAACAGGAAATTCGGTTGGTTGGTTGGTTGTATACAAATGCCCAAAGCCTTTTATCAAAACTTGATGAGTTAAAAATTTGCCTTGCAGAAGTATCTCCGGATGTGAAAACAGAAACCGAAACCTGGCTGTCGGGCAGTATTCGAGATAGCGAAATAACATTGTCTGGATACCAAATATATCGGAGGGACAGAGAAAAACGACAGGGTGGTGGAATAATTGTGAATGGGAAAGACGTGCTAATAGTGTCCGACAAGACGAGAAAGTTATCGTGCAGCACGGAATCCATATGGTTGAACATCAAGGCTCTTGGCTCTCCATGTCTGGATGTCCTCATTGTCTATCGGCCACCTAGGATAGACCGAGTTGCAGACACCCACTTGTTGGAACAATTAAAAAATGTCTCCAGTCGACCTAATGTCATGATTATGGGTGACTTCAACGCAACAGGAATTAACTGGAACACTGTTCAATCATCATGCCCGAAATCGACTTTTGATTATGTTTTTCTGCAAAAGACCTTGAAGGTACTCCACAAAAAACATATCCTTTTCCCCACCAGAGCACGTGAAGGACAAAGGGCTAACTGTCTCGACCTGGGTTTCACGAAAACATCAGGCAGCATTGATGACATTATTTCAATCCTTCTGTTCGGTTGTAGTGATAATGTGGTGCTTATGTGGGACTAATCGTTATCCTTCGTTGTGCCTGCTATAGAGAAGATATGGCGTAATGTTTGCGAGGAAACTTTCATCAGATGCAAGCAGATTTAACAGACATTAACTGGACCTCAATGTTTTCGAGCACCGTGAACGAAGATTGGGAGTCCTACCGAAATGTTATTCTGCAACTTATGGACAACCACTGCCCACTAACGAGTGTCCATCACAGCAAGCGTCCTGGGTGGCTAGAAAGCCACTTAAAAGGGAAATAAACAGGAAGCACAAGTTGTAAAGAAAATATTGCTAGTCAAATCAAGTCACATATTTTACTATGTATAAAACACAGAGAAACAAACTGAAAAGCCTTATCCTTAAAACGCGAAGAGAATTCGAGAAGACTTTGCTGCAAAAGGCAACGCAGAGTCCAAAGTTAGTCTACAGTTACCTCCGCAGATGTACAAGAAATAGACATCAAATACCGCTGATAAAGACTGCAGTGGGCGTCAAAATGTCTGAAAACAGGGGAAAAGACGAGTACTTTTCATAGTTCTACCGCTCAGTCTTCACAAACGAGGCAAGGTTCCTTCGTACCTCAGTGGATAACAAGCACACTGCAAGCATTAGCCACATACGATTCGCAGAATTTCTGATCCAAAAAGAATAAAAAGAACTAAAAGAGTCAAAATCCCCAGGACCAGACGAGCTTCCACCCAAGCTTCTGAAAGCACTCACCAGTGAACTTTCCGCACCTCTGTCAGTGCTCTTTCAAAAGTCATTTGACTCGTTGCCGTGCGTCAGTGACAAACTACAGGCCCATAAGCTTGATATGCATCCTTGGCAAGATTATGGAAAGGATCATCAAGAGCAAATTGGTGAAATTCCTTGAGACTCATAATTTGTTATCAAGCTGTCAACACGGGTTCAGAAAAGGAAGATCCTGCATAACAAATTTGCTGTATTCGCTCCAGAGGTGGATCCAGGCACTTGAAGTTAGACACTCGGTTCCAATCGCCTTCATTGACTTTCAAAAGGCCTTCAATACTGTGCCACACGAGAGACTGCTGTACAAGCTAGAACGAATTGAAATCAGAGGTAACCTCCTCATGTGGATCAAAAACTTCCTCATGTGTCGGCGCCAGGTTGTGTTCATCGGCCAAGAGAGGCCAAGTTCTGCTGCGGTCGAGAGTGGGGTTCCTCAGGGTTCAGAACTAGGGCCAATACTGCTTTTAATAAACGTGGACGATTGTGTCAGGAATCTTGACTGTGAAGCAGTAATGTTTGCTGACGACATTAAAATCTGGAATGTAATCCAGAGCCCTGCTGATGAAGATAAACTACAGATCAACCTGACTCGGTTGGAGGATTGTTCGAATCATTGGCTTTTGCGGTTCAACGTCGATAAGTGTACAATAATTCGCTTAGGCAACCCATCTGGATCTGCCGAAAGTAGAAGATACTTTTTCAACGGTGAAGCCTTCAAAGACGTGGAAACCCAAAAGGACCTTGGTGTGCTGACGACCACCACATTTAAACCATCTTCTCACTGCTCGAAAGTGGCCAAGAGCGCAATCGCGGTGCTGCATGCCATCAGACGAGCCTTCTTGGATTTCAATGAAGATCTATTTGCTAAGACTTTTGAAACATTCATTAGGCTGCATTTGGAATATGCTGTGCAAGCCTGGAAACCCTGAACAGTTCAAGATCAGAACTGCGTCGAAAGAGTACAGAGGAAAGCCACCAAAATGGTTAGGAGACAAAGCTCCTTGTCATATCCAACCCGCCTAATTAATCTTAATCAGTTCCCTTTGAGTTATAGGCAAATGCGTGTTGACCTCCTGCAGACATTCCACATTGTGAAGGGATTGGATTGTTGCATGGAATTCTCGGACTTCTTTGAATTTGCCGCCACGACCCATCTCCGATGTCCCCCATTGAAACTGCGCGTCCAGCAGGCGAGACTGGACGAGCGCAAGTTCTCCTTCTCTGTCACAGTGGTTAAACCATGGCATGACCTCCCTGAAAACGTTGTGATGTCACCATCGCTGAAAAGTTTTACAAGGAACCTTGACAGTTTTATGTTCCAAACGAACCTGAGCGATGAGGTATTTATTTTAACCCTCGAGAGTCACGCACCACTTGTCTTTTTTTATGATCGCCTTTGTACTTTTGCAAACCACATGGTTTCTCTTTATACCGCACTTAATTTTACGTTACAAATAGGGTACTCAAAGGCCCATGCCTATTTCCGCAATAAATAGAATTGAATTGAATTGCATCCTTTCGGAAAACTCTCAGAAGCAACCTACCATGATTTTGTTTCTCCTGTACCTATTTCTTCCAAAGATAATCTTCGCAGCTAGTTTTCACCCTCTCTTCATTTCGATCAGCATTTGGAAATATTGATGACTCCAATCGTTTTTTTGGTCTTCGCGGTTCTCCTCTTTCCCAACTCTCTGCGAACGGCTAAAACTTCGGCAGCCATCGCATCTGCCGTGCCTTAAGCAATGGTGATTGGGGCCCTATCTGTCTCACCGGTGTCGACCCTACACAATCTTTTGTTGATCGTTTCTGTCTCCTCTGTTGGTGGTCTGAAAAATCAGCAATGAGAGTATCAAGATCGCTTCTCTGGCAATTCTACCATGATTTCCACGATCTCTATAGTCCTTTCCTCGTTCAACACAGACACGAATGATGTCTGAGATGGTTTCCCCTGTGTAGCATCCTTAAAGGTTACGTCTTTAATTAATTTATTATTTATTTATTGCCAGTTTACAGGCAAGGTCAAAAGGGATATACAGTAGGGGGCCGAGCTGACAGTGAAAAAAACTCCTGATCGTTCTTTATAGTCTTTTCAGGAGAAAAAACTGCAGCTCATTGAACGGATAAAAGTTCAGGAAAGGGAAGTATTGACACAGGTACATGGTGTTGTACTTCTCCTTTCATTGTTGTGGATCAGGTATTCTGTACTAGCAGCAGGTATGCCGGCGAACGGCTGCTCGCTGTCAACTGAGGAATAACCCGATTAAGGACTGCAGAGCCAGCAATATTGCCTTCAGCATGAAGTCCGGCACCGTATTTAGAGTTCATGGACGCCATCAGAACCGAAGAGAGCTTCCAGAGAATCAGCACCCAAAATTCATGGAAGGTGTCCTGAATGTAGAAAACTAGTGACAGCTCTCGTAAACAAAGGAGATTTTTGCTGAATTTTAATACTTCTGGGAAGTTTATTCCAGATTGCTATAGCGTTTATCCAGAAAAACTGACGGTAGCTAACGGTGCGTGCCAAAGGAAGAAATCACAAAATACCTCTATGATTGGTGCACCGAGAGTGGTCGAGCTGCCTCAGGGATGTAAGGGGGTTAAAGGTTAAATTGTTTAAAAGTTTAAACAGTAAAAATAGTCCCTTCTGTAATCTACGAAGCCACAACGTGTCGAGGCTTGTAAGCTCACAGCGTTGTGTGTAGGACAGGTTTCTGTGCTCTGAAGTAAAAACTCTTTTAGTAAAGGTGTGTTGGACTAATTCTATCTTCCTCCGTTAACTTGCGTGCAGAAGGCTAAATAGAAACGAGCAGTATTCCAGACTAGGTCTGACCTACATTTATAAAGTCTGGTCCTAATATAATATGTCATATTACTTAATACTAGATCTGTTCTCA
>WEDG01001455.1:0-44028 GCA_017591395.1 Schistocephalus solidus | reverse complement strand
TCGGTATTGCTTATTGTTTACGTATTGCTCTTCATTGTTTCACCTGTCAGCGGTATGATGGCCCTTTATTAGCTGCCAGGCTTATAGATGAAGCTGGCGTATTTTGTCTGCCCTACAGTCCGTTCTGTAATTTTCCACCTCATTGCATAATTCCAAGGATCTGTGGAACATGACCGTATCTCATTTTGCTTTCTCCGAAATTCTTCGGAAATGCCGTAGAGTTGAACTATTGTTTCTTTCGGTTGAACAATCGCCTCAAAGGTCACGGTAAAAGAAACAAGAGCAGCTTGCGTGTTGGACTTTTAATCAGGCAGTCTCGATACATATTATCGCTCGTACTTCCCGAGAACGTTTCAATCGACCTTCGAACTTCCGTTAGAATATCACCTGAATTAAAGTACAAATCGTCCTTCGTATATCAGAGAAATCCCCGGAAGCCAGTGGTGAAGGCTGAACCTCAGTAATACGTATTTGCTTGGTATACAAACATTAGTCCACAGCAGTATGATATGGTCACACTAACCAAGCCGATACGGTGCCATAGTACATCCCATTAGTCATTTCCTTTGACAAGAACAATTCTCGACGATTCGTTGTTTGCACCACTTTGCTTCTGGTTGAATCTAACATTCTGTACGAAAAACAGATTCGTCGTGAGCTTTGCTAGTCTGGCGCGCCTAAGGGAATACCGGCTAAGAATTTTACCGATAACCTGTTCCATTCAATCAATGGCACATTAAAATCTCCAGCAATAGTGCACCTGAGTTTGAAATGCATCGTTTTGGTGCGAACATCGTCTCATCCATTTCACCGTTTGGTTAATATCTATCTAGTCACAGAAAATCCCAGGTTTGATTGTCGCGTGGCGGTTTTGGCTGTTTTGCGGTCGTGGCGGAATGATTTCTTGGCTTTTCCGGATGCGTTGATTGCGCTGTTGACTAAGGTGCCCACCCTTCACCCTTTTTTCTACAGTCCATCTGGGCGGAATAGTTGATTGTCAACCATGTCAATGTTGCCTTCAATCACGTTTATGGAATGTATATTACAGCTGTGTGGACGTGGATATCCATACTTTCAATTTCTCTAGCTTCGCGGCAAACTCTGAGCATCTGAAAAAAGAAACCGGGCTTGGTCTGGATAGAGTTTTTGAACGACATGTGGATTGAAATGTTAAAGGTATCATACCATCCACTGTTGAATAGGAATCTTCTGCTTTTAGATGGCACTAGACGTCTATGTGTTTAGTAAATTTTCTTGCACTGAGCGGTATTTTATTGTGATCTGGCTGCCCTCAATACCCAGTGTCGCAGCATTTTCCAAGGAGAATTGCCTCCAGAATGGCGTTTCTCAATTCGGATTTTGAAGTTACTCTCGCCAGAACTGGAGTGCTTGGGGACTTCTAATCCGAGAGCTCCTCACTTTCCCTCTCCGCGGGTGAATTTTTCCGTCTGAAAGACGTTTGAGGAGAACTTCCGAGACCGTAGGTTTCAGCACAGCAATAGTTGAGATTGAGCCACATTCAGAAAGAAAGACGTAAGCGTTTTGGTCTCTAACCAAACCTTCTTGATCAATTTCGACCTACCGCCGGCTTTTGGTTAGCGCGGGAATGCTTCAGCTCCCCTCGCAAATACCCTCACAGCTTAGTTTATTTCAACATCCTCTAAGAGCAACGTCTTGTTTTCGAGTCCTAGTGGTCATCAACACCAGCCACGGATTCTGTTGCTGTTCAACCAGTCCCGTATATGCACCGTCATCTTCCTTTTGGGCATTGTGACTGAAAAGCTACATTTGTGTATGCACGTCAACTTTTCTTGCCTCCAGTTTCATCGTTGCTGATTTCTTATATTCAAACAAAAGGCAAAAAAAATTTCTCCAATTTCTCTATTGCCAGTTTGGGTAGCGATATCTTTCTCAATCGCCAAAATCTTTGCAAACTTTTGAAACATGTCACATTTTCCTTCGTAACTGACATCCAGAAATCATAATTAAACTCTTCTCGTTTGCTAAGAGCGATGTTGAAGTTGCGGGTTACCGGACTTTATTAGCGCGGGCAGCATCACCACCGTAAGATGAGGGTTCATGGTGATATAAACGTTCCCCAACAAATAAAACATATTAATAATTGTATGTAATGATGACAGCTTACAGGAAAATTCAGAAAGATATATGCGGTTGGGATCAAACTAGCAGTGGTAAAAACTCAGGAGGAATTTAGTTATAAGTTTGTTTCCTCACGGTATATTGTCAGGAAAGCACCATATGGGATGATAGCAGTTTGGAATGGAGAAGGGGTTTGGAGGTGGTGAAATCTCTGCCGTTTCAAGGAAATGGCAGCAAAGTGCATCCACAGACGTTTACTTGCCGTCAATGAAGATTTCAGCAGTTTGCGGTCGCAATGGAGCCTAGTGCCATTCACCTTAAGATAAGATCTGGTTTTGAAACCGGTGCCACGCACTCCATCGTGCCGGAAGACAGATTAGGGAGTATCACCTACAAATATGCCTGAAACCTGTTCTGAATGCTGAAAACAAAGGAATAAGGTTTGCGGGACTTTGTTCGGAGGTGTTTTTCATCGCAATGGCATTTACCAAAAACTGATGGTACGTAACTGTAGGTGCTTGCGGAAGAAATAAAAGACATCACTTACTGCACTTGAGTTTTCGAGTTTGCGTTATGAGTTATTTGGGTTAGATGGACGATAATAAAGGCGGGCGGTGAATCATCCCTTCTGTAATCAGCAAAACCGTAAGGGATCAATGTCTAAAGAAGGCCACAGTGTTTTGTTGCGTCAGATTACAGTGTTCCGACGATTTAACTGTTTTTGGTAACAAAATGCTGGACCTTATCTCTTTGTTCTGTTCACTGGTGCATGGAAGGCTAATTAGAAACGAGCAATATTCCGTGCCACGTCTAACTATACATTAGTATGGGAACAGGCCGAATTTCGAAAAGTTTACAATTTCGAATGATAAACCCTGTAGGTCTGCGTACTTTAAGCAATCAAATTATAAAAACTCTAAAATTCAGAATATGATATGCCCAGATCATAAATCCACGGCCCACATATAGGTTGTGAACATCTATGCTTAGTTAAGGATGATGGTCGCCACCAACAACCATAACGGAGCATTTGTGCTAAGGGCGAGAAATACGACATGTGCGGCACCGCTGGTCAAGGCATCAAGATCGTTTTTGACACGATGTTTGCGATCTGCTAGCTTGTATCAATAATAAACTTCAAAATCATCGCGCCAGATAAAGATCACAAGCGTGGTGTCATTGACCGTAAAAGACAAATAAGAGAGGGCCAAGCACAGTTATCTGGATATCACCTATAACCGCGGGCGAGTTGGATATATTATTTGACCTTTTAACATTGGTATTACGGAAAGGTTCGGGGGGCCGAGAGATGTTAGGTTGATGACCAACATCACCCGAAAGAATGGTTTAAAAGATAGGCCGGAAGAGTCAACACAATCCTAAATCCTTAAAGAAATCGAAATGATAAACAAAAGTTAAAGGTCAGGAAAAAATACATATGAGATAAGGGCACTCACCCTGATCAGATATGTTTGCTCACTGGCTCTTCGCAATTTTGTCAGCACTCCATTGTCAAAGCCTTTTTCTGAAATATATATCAAAGTTCTAAATAACGGGCCCAACATGTCTGGCCGTGGACTGATCGATTTTTCTCGCGTTCGCTGTCTCGGCCTTTGTTGGATGTTTATTGCAGCGAAGGCCACTGATGGAAAATTTACGTCGTCAGGTGAATCAACTACCACCCTTCGTTTTCGTTTTGCCGAGTTCGTCGTTGGAAACCAGTTAAAGCAAGTGTCTTCTATTTTATTCTACGCAGCAATAGCTTGCGTATCTCGTACTACCACCTTCACTTCCTGGTGCTCGTCTAAAAACAGGTTAAAGCGATGTATTTAATGAACTGAATTGGATCACATGCGGGTAGTCGAGGATCTGCACCATCGTGGATAAAAAACAAAGCAAATATTCAAGTTCAAAGAAAAGCAAATTAAATGTAAAATTCTGCCGAGTCGCCAACCTGTGCACTAGAAATTCAGGCAAAAGATGCAGCCCTTTCTATTTTCAGCCCACTGGGAGAACTATCTATTACCCTCAGTCCATCGTTTCCAGTTATGGAATTTGAAAAACAAACTGTCTTCACTGGAACTTTCGAGATCACTCCAAGGGATGGGATTTTTAATGAGTGGCCTATATCACTGCAGCAATGTCCAAAGCCGAATTTCGGTTAACCAGAGAACTGAGCGTTTGGGTACGTGAAGACTGGCATTGAGATTGTCCGGCCATGGGATTACCAGTTCATCAGGCTCAGCAACTGGACAACCATAAAATAGCAGAAATATTTGAAGGAGAAAGAGCATTCTTGTCACCAGCCTGGCCAAAACGAATGTTTTGGTTTCTCAAATTGCAAAAGCCTGGATGAGCGAGGCCTTTGCGGTGCCTCCAAGAGATTACCTGCGCTGTTTCTACCAAGGCGGAACTCTAAAGATGAACTGATCTGATCAGTCGAGCTAGTGCTTTTTCAAACTATTTGACCCATTCGTCACAATGGACGATCAAGAAATATCTAATAGCTAATGCAGTAACATTGGTCTTGGTGAAATGCCGGATGTTTGGAGGTTTCTTCCTACCTAGACATGAATTTAAACAGTACCACCAGGAAAAGACAAAGAAATATGAAGCAGGCTTGCTACACTCGGCTCGATGTGAGTGGACCAGCACCAGCGGCCATCAAAGCTGCTCAAACAACTAAGCAATGTCGAGGGAACGCCGAGTGAAAAACCGTTCGGTGGATGACAGACAAGTTCAACTGTCCTTTAATACACGGTTGTGATGACTTGAAGGCCGACTGATGGGCCGGTAGGCTATGGGCGTCGGCTGGATGAGGCCGGTTCAGGAACTTGGTTTGGTTGTTGGATCCAGACTGGTGACAGAAGCTCTTTTTCTTCATTTCCAGGTGTTTCGTTTGGGTTTTGTGGATCGGTTCGTTTATTGAGGCTCCGCGGATAGGTATCATGTGGTTGGACATTCACACCAACCTTCATGGTCTCGACGTTTCCTCTGGTTAACCGAGATTCGACTTTCCGGCTTTTGGCTTACTGGGTGAAATGGGACGCGGTGAAGCGTTGGCAGGGTGATCTTAAATTTCCAGTAAAGACGTTGATCTTTTTCCCAAAACGTGTAGCACTGGAAACGATGGACTGAGGGTGATAGATAGTCCTCCCAGTGGGTCAGAAAATAGAAAAAGCCATATTCCGTCTGAATTTCCACTGCACAGGTTGGCACCTGGCAGAACGTTACATTTAATTTGCTTTTCTTTGAACTTCAATATTTGCTTTCTTTTCATTCACGAATCTACAGATCCTCGACTGCATTACATGATCCAACTATATGTTCAGTGCAATAAATACATTGCTAAACCCGCTTTAGACAAGTTTCACCAGGAATTGTAGGTGGTAGTTTGAGATATGCAGGTTCCATCTGCGAAGCATAAAAGCAGCCACGTGTTGTAACTGAAGCCTAATGACGAACCCGCGACAAAACACCGGAAGGCGTTGTAGGATTTCAGTCACGCTCGACGATGTCAAATTGCCCAACACCGGCGGTCGTTCAACTGCACAAACATCCAACAAAGGCTGAGACAGTGAACGAGAGAAAAATCGATCAGTCCAATGCCGACATTTTCGGCCTCATTTAAAAAAGGATCGATTTTAGCAGAAATGCTTTGACAATGGAGTGCCTGTCAATTTCTCCGAAATGCCAACGGGCAAACAAATCCGACCAGATGAGTACTTTAAATCTATCTGAGTCGCTCATTTGCTGAACAAATATTGTACTAATAATAAAATTATGATGGTATTTTTAGGTTTCACCTCGGTCGTACTCATATCGCTGACCTTAAATTGAGATTTTTTAGCTTTACAGTTATTCGCATTTATTTTTTTGACTTTTTCGATGTGAATAGAGAGCTTAAAGTCAAATTCTTAATTTCCATAATAATTTTGAGTTCCTTCAAACAAGGTCTAGGGACACATGTTTGCTTTATTTCTTTGCTCATGTTCTACAATCTAGGGACATGGCGTTAGCACCTAAAATAGTTTATTTGATATCAATTTAAAGTGCTCACCGGAAGTGGTTTTTATTCACACCAAAATTCCAGGAGCTTGATGGCTCTCATTTGTCCAAAGGTTTCTACTGCTGTAATCAGTCAATGTATTGAATGACAGGCCGATATTTTCCACCTTGCAGTGATCAATTTTTCTCTCGTTCGCTGCCTCGGACTTTGTGTGGATGTTTGTGCAGCTGGAAGGCCGCTGGTGTTTGGCAACTGTAAATCGGTCGAGTATGCTTGTTAACTTGCCTTATCTTCCTTTGGGTTCATCGCGGGGCCAACTTTCTTGCATTTATGAAGTCCAAGGTATCTATCTTGTCCTGGGTTTTATTTTTGTAATGACGCAGGACTTTATAGGCCTCCCGAAGATCTAGATGCCTGATGATAGAATTTGAATCTGAAAAAAAACATGTCTCAAACGTAAGTCATTTCCTATTGAGGTTTCTCGACCTATGATGGTCGCTCCATGAATTTCGAAACTGTGGCCAGTCTCTCTATTATGGGTTGAAAGCTGTGAGTTGGCGTCTAGCCTACGGACACCCATGCTTTGCTAATGTATGTTATTCGGCAATTCTTTTCAAGTTTTTCCGAGATAAATGCAGTCCCCATAATTAGAATATATTACGTAGATAACTGTTGTTTAAAGCAATGACGTACAAGTTCAAGCCGATTTTCGGACTTCAAGGGCTTGGGTTTCTCCTTTTAGCGTGCAGATAGAAGTTATTTTGCAACATTGATTGTTAGTTGTTGTGGAATGGAAGTGAAGAGTGAAATGATTTCTAAGGATAACATGAATCCGTCTGGCTCTTAATTCAGATGCTCTATCCGTTTGAAATGATTAATAGCAGCTACTGTTATATGTGAGCCTACTACCAGGAGATAAATTTGGCCAAACATCCATTTCATCAAACTGTATTTAGAAGTGCAACTTAACCTAAGGAAATACTGCCCACTGCCGAGACCTCAACAGGTGTCTACAAAATATGTTTTAATGGTGGGGACCGTATCTACGTCGGGGATGCTGGACGAAATTTGCTGACTTGCCCCATGAGCAAAAACTGAAATCCCGTAAGCTAGACCCAAGCAGGCAGCTTGAACCCAAAAATTGAGTGATTGGTCACAATTTCAATGTCCAAGAAGTGAGCATAATAGGCTAAGGAACCTAAAATGCCGGAAAACGTCCGCTTGAAACATGGAATGCACATGTCAATTATATCAACATGCACCTAGACCTTCCAGTGGCTCATAAAGTCTTGCGTTATTACATGCATTAAGGTCAAGACAAGATGATAACATCGCACTTCATATATGCAACCAAGACCGCCCAGTTGCACAATACCAGCTGCCATCAAGCTGCACAAACATCCAAACAAAGGCGTAGGCAGTGAATGAGAGAAACATCGATCACTTCAAGGTAGAAAATATCAGCCTTTCATTTTATTCATTGATCACTTTTAGCAGTCAAATGGTATGAAAATGGAGAGCCGGAAAATATTTCCCAAAAATAAGCGAGACAGCATATTATTTCTAGTGAGCTCTTAAAATGGATCTGAATAACATTCCGTTACTCTAGTTTGCATGCATGTATTTCAATTGTTTCTTGAAAGGACCACCTCATCATGCATTACGCTCCATATTCATGTGACCCTTGGGCAAATATAGACTCCGTCGGACGTTGGTATAGATAATCTTTCTATGCACTGTAATGGGTTCACCCCGCAGATGTTCCTTCTCAACCCCTTTGAAGAAGTCAGCAACTTATATGGCATACTCACGGCCTTGGAAAGCAAGCTGTTTTGGATAAGGTCACCGTGTAGTTGCCTGAAATTGAAATAGAACAATCAATTTCATCCAGTTTTTTTCCGTGTAGCAGATAACTAAGATTTTCAACCATCTTCTTAGCCCTATCCTGCACTCGTTCCAGCTGTAGGTAATCCCTCATAAACTACGGACTCCAGGCCTTGATGCCATACTCCAAATGAGATCGAATCAAAGCATTATAGGATTTTTTATCATCCCCTATTACCTGAGCACGATCCAAGGTCTTACTTTGGCGGCGATGGCACCATCTCTGAAACCCGTAACCGACAGAGAGCGAGCAACCGTCCACGGATGCACTCTTGCCTAGAGCAGGATCACGGTTCCTTAAAAAAGACAGACAGAATGTTAACCCACTGCAGATTTGCTGAAATTTCCCCTGATGTTAACTTCTAGCATCCCACAGGCAGCAATATTTTCGCTTAAATAACATAAAGGTAAGAAAAAGACTAGGGTTTTTGCACTACTAACCGGATTTACAGTGCATATTTCGTCTGCTTTTGTCTGTAAACGTGCATTTAATACTATTATTATTATTATTATATTTCATATGCACTTATCCTCGACTGAAACAAAATATCACTTATTTCATACGTTCAGCTGCATTAACAGACTTTGAAAATGGTTCACATGAGCACTGTATTTGAACCACAAGGTCCTTCTGTTCCTCAACATCTGAAAGTTGCTACCCATCGAAACGGTGTTGTCTTTCTGGTACGGACTCTACGGACCACATACTTTTCAACCCTACAACCTTAAAAGCCAATGGGCAGACAACCCTGCTAGCATCAGCCTTGCTTTGCCCCGCCTAGCCCCGAAGAAAAAAGGGGGTTAGGCGTGTCCAACCGGGACTGTAGGCGGGCCCCTGGCCCCACCTTAGAAAAACTTTGCGACGGGGGACGCACATTTTTCGACTGTCATGGCACCCATCCCTTTTATCGATTTCCTCGCACCTTATGCACTGCCTCCTAGTCACGATACTGTGAAACCCTTGATTATGGCACATCAAAACCCCTAAGGGACGTCGTACACAGGTGACCTTAATATATACCTGCATTCTACGTTGAAACTAGTGCATTGTTGCATGAAATGTAATGAAAACAAATTCCAGAGAAGGAATATTTTATAACGATTTGAAGTATGTTAAAAATTTACACAAGGCAAATGATTGTTTCCGTTGTTCGTTACAACTCGGAAATCAGATCATCGACCATTGACCTCCCTCACATTTGGCTGGCTATTGTAAATACAAAACATAAATAAAACAGTTGAACAAGGTAGATATTAAGTACCATCAATAAAAGGGTGGTAGTTATATGCGCTGCCAATACAACCGAAATAATAAAAATTTTGTAATTTCATAGAAATGAAGTATTGTTTACAATGTCGGGTTTAAGTCTCTGCAAAAATCCACTCTTACTTAAGGACTTACATAACCATGACGAAATAATACTTTCATACATTAACACTACGTAAGTAGTAAGTATTAAAGTGTTTACAATTGTGGATAAGTCTGTGTTCTTATCCACTATCACTTCCCAAATTACTTATAAAAATGTTGAATATTAAATACCTTTATAAATTCAAACTACTTTAACAGTCACAAGTACTTAATTCCCAAAACCTCCACGCAATCTTTTAGGCTCAGCCGTCTGTCTTGTCTAAGTGCACTCTGCGCTATTACGCACTCAGCAAACTCTGCATTCCGCAGTCAGGGCTTGTCTGAACCAGCGCGCACGCATGCATGCACGTACGCATGCGCGCACTGAAGACAGCGGCCGAGCCATCGCTACTTCTTTCATGAATTTTTCTTTGGGATACTATTTGCGGGCCTATTTGCAATTTGAGCTTTTAACTGCGCTATTCGTCATGCTGCTTGACCTGCTTGTGCCCTTAGACAAACAGCCACGCCAACGTACGCAGGGCTTAGTAATTGAAGTAAAAAACTGCGACCAATGAAAAGCAGTATATAAAATAACGGTATTTACAGTGTCCTCGGACGCCGAAAGTAGAGGGAAGTCATGTTCGTGAGATTTAAAAGTGAGAATCTAAATATATATATACAAACGAGGTGAAAAGGTGTTAACTACTCCGAGGTGTCCCGTATTTTCTCTCGTTCACCATACCTAACTCCTGCGCCATAAAACCAGCCGATTGCCATTTATCTAACGAAATCACTGGCATCCAAACATAGAAAGGTGTTGCATATGTAAGCCATGAGGAGTACATATTATTGTTTCTAATCATAACGTTTACTAAAAGCATTTTCCTCGGAATTCAGCCTCTGGACAAATGCATGGTAAGTGTCTGAAGTTGACACAGACAACTGAAATGTGGATGGCCTCTGGTTGACCACAGTTTTAGACTCCAGCATAGGGTAAATATTCTACATGCTTATAGTCTGACGCTGTTTAAGTTCATTTACAATAACAGAAAGATCACGGGCGTTCTGATCTGCTTTTTATAAATTGAATTTAAATATACCAAAAGAACAGCACTCCTAACAATGGGACCCCACCTTCTCATCGAGGGTGTCCAGACAGTTTTCTGTGATAAACGCAGCAACAGATTTAGGCTCTAAGGGCCTCGTGCACGGGTTTTAACCTGCTGGATTGTTTTCTTTCACTAGTTGCCTAAATTTTGTTAGACGTAGGTATGCCTACCGCAGTATGGAGGGTGGTTAGGACTTACCTCAGCACTGCCTTTTGAACGGCCATGGGTGATCCAACTCTTCGTCTTCGTCACTGTACAAAAGCCTTCGGTCTGGAAGACGTTCATTTCGCTCATAAAGAGTGGTCCATTGCCTATGCGATTTGGCCTCATGACAGCATTGTCAGAAATGAACCAAGATTTTGGTACCTCTGCGACCACCTTTTCATTTAGAAACCAGAAAACCGAGTTCATCTACTTAAAAATGTGTAGGCTCATTCATAATGCCAATGTCTCATGATAAAAAACGGGAGAAAATAAGTTTTCAGAAAACGTATGCAACAGGGGAATAAAGAAAAATAATCATCAATTTTTAAAAGAGACATTTTTACGAACAATTTTGGATAATATACCTAGCCTGGGATGGTTTTCTTCCAAAGAAGCTTTAAAAATAAAGAATACCGAGGCAGATAGAGAAGTTTTGAATAAGTCTTCACATTCTGCAAAAGGTCAGTATTGTATTCTGGTAGCCGATACAGATGTCAGTATGCACGGTCTCCTGCTGATACGTACGACATTGTCGGGCGATGCGTTTGACAAAACATACCCATTGAGCGGGACAGCGGTTGATCGGCTGGGTAAACAAAGTCTAAGAAAGGCTGTGCCATTCCATTAATTTAATCATACAGGTGATCAGCCTTAAAACTTCATCACTTACTTAATAACGTTTATGTTTTTGTAATTTGTCATGCTAGGCAGAAGGATACCCTTAGGCAAAGTGCAAATTGCGTGCCACGAGCGGGAATTGAACAAGCGTACTAGTGTGCGGTGTGCTGTACTGTTTCCACAACACAACCGGTGCTTGCCGATTTAGCTCATTTGCATTTATATTATGGAAGAAGCACGAGTTGTTATATTAACGATCAAAACTGTGCACGCTCCTCTTTGAACTCGTTTGCCGGCACATAGACCAAGATTTTTTTAGGTGTGCAGGATGTGTATAACGAAGACGAAGCGTTAACAACACACTCTTAACTCCTGCAAAACGTTTTGGAAATGGAAAAGGAGAATTTAAAGAAACTTCCTTGCCTTTTAGCCGAAGAGAGCAAATGGGCAATGAAAGAAACTGAGCAAGAACAAAGAACCTAAGAAAACACCACTTTCATTCTCGTTACAACCAATGCGGAAGACGTAGGTGGGTTTAAGACTCCGCGTGATCAGCAACTAAAATCCACTATGGCAAAAGAACGACGAGCAGGGGCATTTTATGATAAAAAGCTTCTCAATACAGCCCAAAAAGTCAGACTAAGGCAGAATGTTAACATGAGTGGGCCGTGTTTAAGCATTCTGCGAGTCCAACCTGCATCGGCAAAACTTGCAACTGACCAAGAAGCCACATGAAGGAGAGAACAAAGCATTAAAGGTGTCCCAGCCAACCTCCTGAGCGCGGAAAATGAATGAATCTAAATGATCATAATCATATTCTTGAAAATAAGAAACAATCACAGAGGCCTCAAGTAGAACAATCTAAATGCAATGTTATCAAAGGCATGCCTGACTCTACATCCGGCACCCCAAAAGCAAGAATACACGATGACATAGAGTTATGTCAGAGTTATATTGAATCTTTCTTAAAGGAGGACGAATGGGTCACCGTTCCAAAAGCCTTCAGAATGAGTTGAATAAGAGACACAAATGAGAAGTCTAACTAACTAAAACCACTGAAGCTTGTCCTTTAGAATGAGCTAGAAGCCCAGCTTTTTTTGAGCAGGAAACCTACTCGTCAAAGCTCCTAAACAACGGTTTTTGCAGTCGGAATTTTCACCTGTGGAGAGAGAAATAGAGAAAGCTCAAAGTAAAACTCCACAAAAGATCCAGACAAGGCGAGAGCCATCTCAAAATTTGGAATGGAGAATTACTACACGCTCAGAGATAATTTCTCAGTGAGTACCTTACTGACGGATCATGGTATTCCAGCCTGCGATGCAGGAGCATTTCTTATTCCCAACTATCTACAAACTGTTGATTCATCAGACAAGCAATCAACAATTTGACCTTTTATATAGGATTTCTTTAATGTTCCGAGTTATTATTTTAACTCATTGTTAACTTAACCTTCTTTATTTTTGTATTCAATAACCAAGGACGACATATTCTCTAGTAATTAAAACACCAGAGACAAAAGCTAAGGATATATATATATATATATATATATATATATATATATGCACAGGTATGTTGCTAACAGTGCAAAAGGCAAGACGCAGACAGCTGTTTCATGGTTGTAACCGATCATCAGTACATCATATGCCTTGTGCAGTGAGGTACATAAAAAAGTCAAACAAGTGCGTAACACTCACTGTTGTGGTTAGGATCTCACTCGATCCCATTTTGTCCGCCTGCCCGCCAGCTACCTACCGGCAATAAACGAACGTTGTGCCATAGGACACATACCACATAAAATGCACAGGTATGTTGCTAAGAGTGCAACGGGCAAGACGCAGACAGATGTTTAACGGTTCTTAACGATCATCAGTTTGTCATATGCCTTGTGCATTGAGATACATAAACAAGTCAAACAAGTGCGTAACACTCACTGATGTGGTAAGGATCTCACTCGATCCCATTTTGTCCGCCAGCCGGCCAGCTACCTACCGGCGATAAACGAGCGTTGTGTCATAGGACACATGCCACATATAATGCCCAGGTATGTTGCTAATAGTGCGACAGGCAAGACGCAGACAGCTGTTTCACGGTTGTTACCGATCATCAGTGCATCATATTACTTGTGCAGTGAGGTACATAAACAAGTCAAACAAGTGCAGCAAGCACTATACTCTGATGATGGAGGCGAGATGGCTTTTGAAACGTTAGTAAAAAAATAATTTATTTTCCATGAAATCGTCCCCTCTTCTTCATCGTCGTCTTCAGGAGATGATAAACGCGATATATATATATATCTTATATGGCAAAGACGTTATACCGTACTTCCGACATAGGTACTAGCTTAAAGCCCAGACACGTGTTTCGCCGATGTTTCTGTTGCTGCATGACACAGCAACGAGGGGTTCGGCTCCTCAGTGAGTCCCCCAGCGTTCTCTATGCGGTTTCCGGTAAATGGACTCTAGATAATAATTGAGTAAATAATTTCTGAAATTATTAAGTGCAGGACATGGAGTCGGGTGATTCAGACATGACGTTTTAGGGTCATATATTTATATATATATGACATTACCGACGAGGTTAAGAGGGACTGGAATGTTGATTTTGGGCTTATTAACCGTCATGAGCCAGCACCCTCCTTCCATGTGTCATGCCCCGACCAAGGATCAAACGCACGACCTGTTGATTTACGTAAACCTCGGGCTCGTGTTGTTGTTGTTTTCTATTGAGAACATTTCCATTGTTGCATGGAAGCTAACTGTCGATTACGGCATTCAATCGTCCCGTTCTGCCTTTTGACTTGCTCTTGGATCCCGCCAGCAGCCGCACAAAATATAGTATTATAGGCAGAATTAAATTGCCGATAGTTATCCTGTGTGGCTACCGGTGTAGCTTAACCATGAGCCATAAGGCAGAACGATACGATCTTTGACGTTCCTTTGCAATATATTTAAATTATATTTGATAATATTAAAAAATATATATATTGGATGTACATACTTCAATAAAAGTATTTGTTTACTCTAACTAAAAATTTTGTCAAATGAACCCTCACATACGAATATAAGATAGGAAATCATTACGCATTTTTTTACTTCAATACGTTAATGAAACAGAATGAAAGCATAAATGCAAACCATAATTCAACGACTAATAGAAAGTTTAATTTGTTTTTTTTTCTATAAAGGCTTTCCTTCTTTTGACCGATTACATGGACGAGCATACATTTCCTCATTGAAATATTTTCACAATTATAAATGTTTTTACAAAACCTGATGCTGCTTTCCAGAATGCTATGTGTAACATCAGTATAGAATACTGAACTGAATTTGGTCTCACATACTTGTGGATGTTGCACCCACGCTTAGAAGAAGTACAACTAAACATTTCAAAATTTAACTGAAATTGAGGAGAAATTATTATCCCAAACATCACTTTTATTAAGTAATGCAGGCTTGTTCTCCTCGCTCTCTGTAAATAAATTGGCAGGCAGCATTTTTTACCAAAGAAGTGGTCCACAGTTTATTTGTCTCGATATCAAAATCAGACCGTCATATAATTATGCTAACACGCTTGCGTTTGCAATATTCTTGTCAAAATATTTTAATCTTGAAAACAATCTTAATTAAGACAACAAACGGAATTTTCTTACTATACAATTGGTTTGAAGAACCTTAGTTTTCCTATAGAACATGTGATTTCTTTCGCTATCTTTCAGGGTAAAATATATGGCATGGCCCATGATACTAACAGTAAATAATGAAGATTACTTCTTAGTTTTTATTCAGCATACTGCATTCAACTAAAATATGCTTAAGGTAGATTTGCACAATCAGCATTTGAAATAATTTAAAGCGTCTCACTCTGGAATTATGCGAATATCGGTTCCAAGTGAATGAGTTCTAATGATAAAAATCAAATGACGAACACAGGTTAAGTGTTATCGAATACAATTTTGCACAACAACGTAACGATAAATAATATGGAATTGCCTGTCGAAGCAACTGTAAATAACAGAAGAATACTAGTTAAATATCATAAAGACTATTTTCACGCACAAGTCCATGGGGTATGCAAAATAAATTGATGTGCGTGTAGCTTATTTGTTAGTTGGGCTGCAAATAAATATAATATTCTTATCGTCTTGCATGTAGCCTATTATATTAAATCGTCATAACTATTAACCCGTTCATTTCTATCTGCTTCCCGTGAGCTGTCACTATGACTGTTCGCAACATGCACTGTTCAGGCAAGGAAAATTTGAGGATGTCTTAGCTAATTTAAATTAAGACACTTATTTACAAGTGCATGTTTATACGCAAATTTCAATAATTCATAGGACCTTTCTTAATTTTCTGAGAAACAAAATCACAAGACCTAGTCCTCAGAAAATACCCATTTTCCAAACAATTAAGTGCTTATGGGCATTTTGCCTTCAGAGCATTTAAACAGTCGTTCAAATGTTGAGATTTGATGTGGGAATGGAAAGACTAGACGCCTGGATTCATATTAGAATAAGTGCAAAATAAGAAAGCAATAGTTAGCTAGGAGCAAATCTCTAACAATTTTGGAAAAATTAGCCTTGGATAGCTTAATTTTACAGAAATGAGTAAAAGTTACGATGATCTCATTTATCAAAATGTGCATAACTGCGACTTTTGCTTCAGGCAGAATGGATAGTTTTTAATCAAAGGAGCGACTGAAGTCTTTTTTGCAATATAAAATGAAAGAAAAATCCCTCATAGTTTGTACTTGTTTTGATCATCCATTCGTTCCTGCACATTCACGTGTATTGATAAATAATGTGGCTGAAATTTAGTGATTAAACGTAAGCGCTGAACCTTGTAAATTGATGTACGGAAACGTCAATCAGCATAACTGAAATATCATCAGTTCAAAGGACTGCTATGCATATATAGTTGTCACTTAATTTGGGCTTGTTTAAGTCTACATGTGTTTATCAATTTCAGAAGGAATACAATTAAAAACATATTAAAAATACTTATTTGTATAGAGGCAGGTTATGTCGTAGTTTTTTGGAACACGAAAACCTATAAACATTTTGTATCAAAATAATTGGAGTAAAATAAATTTACATTGTTAAATGTTTAGCCATAGCAAGGTACTTTACAAAAATGACCCGTTACTATGTAAGAAATTCGTGCTTACTATTTTCGCTAGATAACATGGGCTAATACAAGTTTATATTGTATTCTGTTGGTACCATTAAAACGGGAGCTCTGAACAAGATCCAACGAGGAGATGTGAGCATTTTACGTCTGAGGAAATTGTGGGAGTAGCTCAGATGTAACCGTAATTAATAGAGGACTGTTATATTTCAGCGAAACCAGTGCATAAGTGTTGATTGTGGTCTCAGAGACGTTTCGAAGTTACATGTTTTGTCTGGGCCTTTATCATAAATGAATGTCAGTTTAATGTTGATTTTTTATAGCAAAATTGGGAATATTGTTATTTCCCAAGCGACTATACACTTATACATTTATCTTGTTTACCTATTCATGCGTTAATAGTCAAGACCTATGTGCAGGGATCGCAAGTAATTATCACTTGCATCCGTTGCACCCTTCATCAAAAATTCTTGCGAAAACTTTCATCTAGCGATATCCCCTATGCTTATAATTATTGAATTTGCTTACGTGCCAACAGAACTTCAGTGTGAGTCCATATTATTTTGTGACAACCAGGGCATATGGGGTACTAGTAAGGATCTGCACCACACAGGTAGGATTAATTCGCTCAATTTGACTCGTAAAGTTTCTGAATGCTCCTTTAGCGGCCTCTAGATTGTACTCAAGTCTCATATGTGGCTCATCGAAGCTGAGTTCTTCCCACCCGCCACACTTTGGGCAACTGTCACAACCGAAGGGCCAAACCAGGTGGGGCTCTCCGATGTTGTGTGTGCCTCTACGCCCGGTATGTTTGACACCCGAAATTCCCACCACCTCCCTCCAATCTCAAAAGCCCTACGGCGCGCGCGACAGAATCCCGTAGGCAGTCCAGGCTAACTTGGGCTGTTCTCCACAAAAATGACCCATAATAGAGTTCGGAAAAATTCTGGGATGTCCAAGCATCCCTACTAAGGGACAGCTCTGCTTTTCTCCTCGCGTAGAAAGGAACTAGAAAAGGTGCAGCGCACAAATGCTGGGTATCATGTCATCTGCAGCCCGCCGCGGCTCGACTATCACAAAAAACGCGGTCGTGCAGCTCAAATAAACAACAACACCCTCGTCCACATCCTCCACGCCAAACTATCCGGGCTACTCAGGTACGTCCGGTCACACTAGCAGCCTTTAGTGTCCATTCACTTTTAGAAAATCCGAGAAGAAAACGGGCGGAATGGAGGACGGCGCTAGTCGCTCGGGAACTGGCGCGCTACAGGTTGAACATTGCTGCACTATGTGAGAGTCGATTCTCTGAGAACAGTCAGTTGGAGGAGGTGGCGGCCGGCTACACCTTCTGAAGCGGCTGGCCAAAGGCAGAGCGATGCGACACTCGTTTCGTCATTGCCATCCAATAAGACATCGTAGGATGTCTGCCCTGTCTGCTGCAGCGTATAAATAATCTCCTGATGAGCTTTGTCAGCCTCTTCTGGGGGACCTGTTCACAACCATCAGCAGCCCCTTCGCCCCTCCCCTCCAATGAAGTGCGGTGATTCAGTGAATGACAATTCCACGACGACCCACATGCACTTCTAGCTGATAAGCTGATTGTCCTTGGTGACTTTTATGCCTACGTTGGGACAGACCACACTACCTGGTAGTGTTGGGTCCCCAGGCCTAGGTAGCTCTAACGCTATGGGCCTCCTTCTTCAGCAAACCTGTTCGTAACACCGTCTACTGCTGACCAACACTTCTTCTGCCTTCCGACGTGGGAGAAGGCCACGTGGATGCACACTCGATCGCGGCTGGCAGCTGCTGGCCTATGTTCCCGTCCGGAGGCGAGATCAATATGACACGCTTGTGACCAAGTCAATGGTTAGACAGATACCGCATCGACAGCTCCAAACTGAGGCTCTGTCTTCAACCACGTCTAAGAACCCAATGAAAGTGACCGCCAGGTAAGTAAACTACTCTTTTTTTTAAATTTGCAAGCTCACTGTTTTCATTTCAGCAACCAATTTACCCAGAAAATGGAGGATCTATACACTCCAGATGACAACGCCACCCTAGATACACGTTGCTTTCAACTGTTTAACATCATCTAGTCAATTGCCCATGAAGTTTTCGGACGCAGACGCCGGCAAACCAGGACTATTTTGACGACAATGACCCTGAATTCAGAAATGTACTCTTAGGGGATCTTCAAATACACAAAGCAGACGTGCACCTTCGAAATGACGCCACCAAAAACGCGTTGTATAGCAACGGCTGCGTCCGATGCAGGACACCTGGATGGTCCGCAAGACTGAGGAAATACAAGGATAAATGGACTGCAACGAAATACAAAGCATATTCGAAGCAATCAAGGCCATCTTTGGCCCCTGCATCAATGGAACTGCACAGATGCTCTGCTCTTACGGCACAACACTTCTAATGGAGTAATCCCAAATTTTGAAGCGCTAGGCCGAAAGTTTTAGAAGAGTCCATAATTGCTCCTCAGCCATCTCCGACTCCCTAAAGTTGATACGAACTATGACCTGGATCGGCTGCATTCCAAACCAGAAACCATCTGGTCCATGCAACAGCTTTCTGACGCAATCGCACTGGAAGTCTAAAAGCAAGGTGGGCCGCAGCTGATTTCGGAACTAACAACACTATTTTAGGAGATGTAGCACCAAGAACAAGAGAAGTACCAGGAGATGCGAGCCTGTCAATATTACCTAAGCAGACCTGACCACTTTACACGTTTAACCGTGCTTGATTGTGACCTTTGACCTGTGGCTATGCTGTTGTTGTGTTGATAAATTACGCTTTAGGCTGTTAAATGAGAATTGTATTTGCAGAATTGAACGTTTGAAACTTAAAGATATAAAGCTCGTTTGTATCTTTCTTAAGTTCGTAATATTATTTTTAACATTGAACCCTTATTTAGAAAATTTAAAAAGAGATATTTTCGAGCAAAAGTATACTTCAAAATTATTAATCAAAAAAATTCCACATGCATAGGTATTTTTCCTCCTTTAAGATCCCTAACCTATTGTTTGCGCCCTTAAAGCTATTAATGAAAGGCCATAAACAGATTATTTCTAAAAAGAATCCTTCTTACATTTTATTAACAAGTTGACGGAGTTCCATTGTTAACTTTCAATTATTCTGATACTACGCCATCCAAAAATCGTTTTCCATTTCTTTATAATTTAGCATACGACTATTTTGGAGGTTTTAATACAAAGTACAGTACTCTTTAGTTTTATAATAGTGTATTCGTAATTTAACGTCCTTTTAAACGTGGAATGAGTATAAACTTTTATTTTTAGCAACTCATGCCTGAAATCTTAACATTGAAATTATATATATATATATATATATATATATATATATATATATATATATCACAAAGGCAATTTTCGACTATCGAATTGGAATCTTCTGATTTTTTTGTCATTTTAACAACAAAAGAGAAACATATCTACAAATGTACATATTTTTCTCCTTCTTTCGCAGATACATTAATATCCACGTTCCCTTAGGGACGTGATAGGTACTCCAAACGGATGTCAGGGCACAGCCACATTCTTTGTGAAATATAAATGCCTAAACAATTGTAAGCAATAGTAAATCTGTATTAAGTTTTCAAATGTTAAAACAGATGAGACAATCAGAGGGAATATTATTTGTTATTATCTTTCTCCTTTAAGAAATATAGCATCTTAGCTTCGGTTTTTTTTTGTCGTCATGAAATTCATTGAATGTAGGAGGCAACCTAGTGAATGGAATGTAAGAATTCGTAAGCCGTGATTTTTACGGGAGTTATCGAGTCTTAGTAACTGAAAAAATGTGTGTTTTAGTAAATCTGATTTCTCATCTGAGGAACTTCACAGAGATGTCTCAATTTTGTTAAAACTCTTGCCAATTTGCCCGAAAGGGGCCCTTATGCAGCGGTCAAAACACATAATGCTAAGCAAGAGAAGATTTCATAAAATTAATGCCAGTGCCCAAAAGCAGTTTTATGATTGGGTTGAGAAAATATCGATAACCGATCATAAATACAAGATACCAAAGATGCTTGCTTTATTTTAAGCACAATAAAAGCATCTGGAAGTAAGATTGTTCCTCTTGTTTTATTACATTCTGGTCAAGATAGCTGGCGATTTCAAACACTTGAGGAGAGATTTTAATCAAATGATCCATTAAAGAGATTTCAGAAGCCAAATTATTTGCGCATAACAATGTTGAATTTCAATCGTGGTAATACATTATAACTGCCAATACGAAACAATGATTGTTCGCAGCTGAAAAACAGTAGCCATTTACAGCTCAGGAGATATCCGGAGCTGTCGCATTATTCGTGTTTTATTACCCTGGTCTTTATCAATCATCCTATTCCGGCGTTCACCATTTAATATTTCCGAGTCAGATACGCATCCACATGATCATTGTAGGCATCTGATGACTTCAACAAGCTTAATATTCTCAGGTATTTTTAAAGGCCCTTAGGAAGCATACAAGAACATGGAAGCAAATGGATGCAACTGACAACTGGGTAACAGTACGAGTAGGCGAATTATTCTCAAGATGCAGAGGCTAGGTAAAATCATGTTAACTTACAGTAACGAACCTGACAAGCAGAACATAGGGATTTTAAATTTGCGAAATTATCCGTTAAAAGATTCAAAAGACGACTTGGCGAGCATACGCGCTGCTTTTGTTAACTTATTTTTAGGCCAGTACAGTTATAGGGAAACGTTAAAATGTCATAGAAATTTAAAATATGAAATTGATAATATTCTTCGGTTTGTGTGGGTGGTCTGAGATGTGTGCATAGGGGGATGATGATAAGAAGCAGTGTGATACGAAATAGTATGGTAAGCGGCAGTGAGTGTTTGTTAGAGCCGTTCCAGGGGATGGGGGAGGACAGAGATTGCGCTTGAGAATACATGCTGTTAAGCGGCTGTTGGCAAAGCTAAGCGCGGAGCTAGTACGAGGTACTATTTTGCGCACAATACCGGCTTCTTCAACCTAATAGCAGTCGCTTCTACTGCTGCTCGTAGACGTTGACCCGATGCCGTGACTTACCAAGTCATCTATTGAATCTTTTGAGCTTAAGATGTGTTTGGGACTATAATTACTGTCCACCACAGCTGAGTTGCTGGCCATCGTAATAACATGAAGATTTAATTATGGGGGATTATGCGTGGGAAAATTGGACGGAGGTGTTAATTAGAATTCTGATGCAGACCAGGATGGAAAACTATTATTTATAAGCCCTGGTCTGGCACCATTATCAGTTATACGAGATTTTTAGATACGGTGCATATGTAATTTTAGTCCGTTCATGTCCTACTCCAGCGAACTATATCTTCCTCTTCTGACGTTGTTCAAATTCATAATTTTTTCTTAGAGAGTTAACTTTGTAGCTTTACCAGATATGGTGTCAGATTCCGAGGTAAATATCTCTGAATTTTCATATTCCCAATAAAGTAAAATTCATTCAGTTTTGTGCAGCAAGCACTTGAATTCTGTAAAAAATGCTTTTTATACTTTTGTTCAAACATTGCAAGGAAAATATATCAGGTGTTTTTATCCGATTAAGTGGCTAAACAATGCACCGGAGCTAAAAAAGTCAGAACACGACTCACTCACTGTGTAAATAATATTGACATTATTTTGATTAACAATTTTTCCGAAAATGATGCGAACAATTTTAGATTGCTCGAAACTTAAGTTAATAATTTTCAATAATTCTGATGGTTTCGTTGAATATGTCGTAGGTAAGTCGTTCGAATGTATACTGGATTTTTTTAGTTCATTTGCATACATAACATATAAAATTGACGGCAAATATTAATGGCGTACTTTTCACACTTTTAATGCTATTGTTGACACTTCGACCGTAATTTGTAATAAATCTCTTCAAATGAATGAGCAAATTTATTGTCTTTTTACATAGAAGGTCTTGTTTTTATTTACTAAGTGAATGTGGGTGAGCTGGTAAGCAATTTTAAAAATAGAATTCCTGGTCATTAGCGTGCTATTGCAATAAAGTGTTTTCGTTTCAATTATGGAGTTTGGATATCTGGACCCAAAACATATTACAGAAAGTATCAAAAAAAACATTATATTTAAGACAAATAGTACATTTTCTTAGAAAGAGAAAAGAAACTTCCTTAATTATTTTAAGAAGTACACTTTTGCAGCACAGTGTTCAGTCTATTTAATGAGAATATTCTCTATTTTCCTATGTTTGCACAACTGCATAACTGCACAGAAAAATTATATTTATATCAAACATTTTTAGCTTGCACTTTTCATCTATTATTTGTTATTTTTTAGTGTCATAGATGAAGGAAAATAAAAGAGGTACAAAAATATGTTATGATAAATGATTAAGCGCAACATATCGGAAAATGAGATAGTTGATTTGTTTGATTAACATTAATTCTGCAAATATTCCCATGTTAAAATTTAAAATTGAAGGCGGCAGACAAGTTTTTTTCGTAACTCATCGTCTGGCCGGTAAAATTAAGTGAATAATGTAAACAGGAAGAAGTTTAGGAGGTGAACAGTGTTCCGGGGTAGAGTTCAGGGAATGAAAATAACTGTACAATATGCGGGTTGAACGACTTTCTGTGCTCCGTGATGAGAGTTGTTCACTCCGCGTACTAGACAGTGATAATAATTCCCAGTGACATTAACCCGCCGACCATGTGAGGCGACCGGCGTAGGAACGATGATTATTTTCCATATAAAATTTATAAGCCTTGTAAATTCTCCATGTTTTTATTTTCCATTTACTTGTACCGGCCCGATGATAAATTCCCAAAAACACTTGTTCACCCTTAGCTCTTTTCAAGTTAAACATTAATTCTTCTATAAATCGCATACATTCATATGGCGACGACAAAACTTCAACGTTTTATTGCCATATTCGTAGAAAAATCAGAGAAGAAGTGTTACTCAGAAACATCGATGATATTTCCTTCTGGCTAGTTTACTTTTTTCAAGCAATTCCTTCGTAGCTAGAGCAGGCGAACTCTCTTAGGAAATGCTGAAAGTAAAGACATTAAACTTCACCAAATACCTCATTCTCTCATTCATTATCCAGTCAGTGCCGATAGAAAATTTAACAACGGCAGAAACGAAAGAACTCTATATGGTGTTATAGAACTTCATTATACATATAAGCTATTATCCCCCACACATATCTGATTTCGCATACGGACACCAGAAATGCGAACGCCGCGGTAATTTGAATAAGGTTCTGTCAACTGACCATGGCTATGGCTATGTGTGGCTTTTAACGAGCATCTTCTGCACTCGCAAGGTTTATAATGCAAAAAATACAATAAGACATTCTTGACTTACGACAAAGTATTGTAAGGTATGCAATTCTTTGGGTGAAATATATATCAACTTATATATTTCGTGTACTTTACGTTGCAAACTAACTGTCTACGTGGTTACTGGTCCATTTATTTTTGCTAAGATTTTAAAGGGGAAATAGTAAAAACTAAAAATATATATAAACATCGTATATATCTCGCGTGTTTTAATGCACTACTTTTATGACTTTCAAATTAAATATTTAATTCTGCATAGTAAATGAATAAAAATATTCTCCCGCGGAAATTTTATGATATTCATACATTTGGAATTTCTAATATCCACATGGAAATTGGGGTACGTTAACAAGGATAAACCGTTTTTTGCACAGGAAAACAATATGTATTTATTTGACCACAAATTGAAGCCTTTATCTAAATTTAAATTTCCAGCCGATTGCAAACAACTCGGTTTTTTTCAAAAACACCCATTTTACAACACTCAAGTGCTTCTAGATGCATCTTTAATCTTACTTTCAGAACAAGTGTAGCTATCATATTCAAAGATAAGGATTTAGTGAAATCTACGTGTGCGTTTCTACACAATACGTTATAAAGTCACATTGCAGTTAAAAATACTAAGTGTCTATAAGACGAGTGCATGAAAAGAAAAACCAATGAACACATCAGATAACATTGAAAAAATATTTGCTGTTCGCTGATTGCTACTTTGCATAAATTACTCTGCTAAGAATATCAAACATTGAGGCATTTAATCTATTTGGCGTTATCTGGTCTGTATAAGTGTTGGGCACATAATTGAGCATCATTTGTTATGCCAGGTTTTTTTATTTTGTGTGACCCGATATGGCTAAATGTGAATATATTTTCCAATTTGTTAGAATTTTGTGTTTTTTGTAGCAATCCTTATTTATCTGAGACTACAAACGCAGCAATAAATTGTGGTCTTATCATGTTACTTATCATCAAAAACCATACCATAGTTTATTATTTATTTACTAGTTTAATTATGCAATTACACTGTTTCCGTTAATTTGCCTAACAAAGTTATCGTGATTTCAAAGCAAGAAAGAAACCCATCAGGTTCAAAATTGAATCCATAATTAATTAATTAACACAATGCTTATGAATATAAGCCTCTATTTAGCATTAAATTGTACTGCAAGGGAAAAAATGACAAAACAAATCGTCGTTCTTGTCCTAATATTTATCATATATATTTTCGTTCTGAGCAAGCATGCTATGACAAAGACAATGCTTTGTATGATTTTTAATGGGAAGGGTTGTGTTCACACAGCAGTATCTAGGCACGTTTCAATCAAACCAACTGCGTCCGAATTTGAATTTTCGACCAATCATTTTGCCTGACAACGAATGATGCGGTTGAATGTTAATGTTTATTTTATTATGAATTTAAAATTGACGTCCGCTAAAGTTGCCTTCAATTATTTCTTTCATACCATGCAGTGGAAGGGCCAGCGGGTCAATTTCAGCTCTCATATGTTTGTGTGCGTCTTCTTATACGCATAAATTTAAGACAAACTAGTAGCGATTAGAAGGGGGGAGAGCAACAGCAGAAACCATACGTTGAGTTCGTTGATCTGATCGGTCAAAAATGAATCAAATGGGATTTCGTGTAATCAATGCTGTTTAAGATGTTTTCATGTTTTTGGCCTCGATGTAAGATGTTGTGGTTTACAAAGCAATTAGTTTACAGCCTTTCATAGCCAGCATGAAGAAGGCTTTAGTACAGTTAGCGCTCTAGCCAAATGGTCTACGAGGCCACGCAGGGGAGCTGTAAGTTACATGACAGCTGGGTCAAGCTAACGTTCTGCCTCAATGCAACGTATGGAATCCGTCGACACCGATACAGCTTGCTGACTGACAAAGCATGCATTACTATGAAATAAAATGACCAAATAACCACCAGGCACATTTAAGGAGAAGTATTTTGGTAAATGTGAATAATTCGTTCGACCCAGTTGTGAAACCCACCGCGGCCTCAGTGGGATTCGAAATCACACGAAAATGGGGAAGGATTTAATACAGACTACGCTCTAATCAACTAAGGTTCATGGCTCCATAGAGATGCATAATTTTTTTAAAATTGGATAAAGATACTCGCCTAGCCTTGTGCAAAGTATGGAATCCAACAATACTGATACAGTTTGCTGACTGCGCCAGCGGGATTTCTTAAACAATCAATCTAGGATCCACCTCTTGACCAACCGGCACAACTAATCTGATGCGTATTTTGGTCGATGTAAATAAATCGTTTGACTCATTTATGAAAAACGTGGCGGCCTCTGTGGGATTCTAAATCACGCCAGTACGTGACAGGATTAAGTACAGCCAACGCTTTATGAGACTGAGCTACGAGGGCTCAATAGGTGCCTCAAGTAAAAATTCAAATGGTCCTAGTTTCACGCTCAGCTTATCAAAATAAATTAAATCCATACAATCGGACTTACTTGGGAATATGAATAACCTCGGAATCTGACGCCCTATCTAATAAAGCTACAAGTGTACCTCTTTTGGCATAAATTATGAGTTTTCCCAAACTCAAAAGAGGAAGATTTATTTCACCAGATTTGACTTTGAATGTGACAAAATGACATATTCACCATATATAAATTCTCATAAAATTGAGAACGGTGTCAGACCAGGGCTGATTAATAATTGGTTTCCATCCTGCACTATATCAGAAATTTCAATTAACACATCAGTCTAAATTCCCTACCCATAATTCACCCCATTAAGACTTCATGTAATTACGACGGCCAGCCCCTCAGCTGTGGTGGACAGTTAATATGGTTCCAAACAAATCCCTATGTTAAAAGATTCGAAAGACGACTTGGTGAGCATACACACTGGGTCAACGTCTACTTGCAGCAGCAGAAGCGACAGCCAGTAGGTTGAAAAAGCCGGTCTTGAGCGCAAAAAAGAACTCCCTTTCGCTTAGCTTGGCCAACGGCCGCTTCCCTGCATGCATTCTCCCGTGCCATCTCTGTCCTCTCCCTTCCCCTTGAACGCCTCTAACAAACACTCACTGCAGCCTATCATACTGTTTCTTATAACACTGTTTTTATCATCATCCCCCTATGCACACCTCGAACAACCCACATAAACGGACGAATATTATAGATTTCATATTTTCCATTTTTACTACGTTCCAACATTTCTCTAAAACTGTACTGGCCTGAGAAGAAGTTATCTAAAGCAGCGCATATGCTCACCAATTCGACTTTGGAATCTTTTAATGGGAATGTTCGCAACTTTAAAATTATATGTACTGCCTGTCAGGTTCGTTACTTTAACTAAGCATGTTTTTGCCTAGCCGTCGCAGCTGGAGAATAATTTTCACACGCGTACTTTCACCCCAGTTTTCAAATTCATCCTTTTTCTTGCCTTTTCATGTATGCTTTCTAAGTGCCTTATACAATACGCGAGACTATAAAGCTTTGTGAATGTTTATTTGCCTCGGAAATATAGTAAAGTGAATGCCAGAATAGGATGATTGATATAGACCAGGTTAATAAAACGAATAATGTGACGGCTCTGGATATTTTCGTAGCTTCAAATGGCTACTGTTGTCAGCGGCGAACAATCAGTGTTACTTATTGGCCGTTATTATGTTTTACTAAGATTTTAAATTGCAACGTTGCGATTTGCAAGTTCTTCGGCTTCTGGAATCTCTTAAATTAATCATTTGATAAAACCCTGTCCTTACTCCTGGAAAAATAAATCTTATTACACGGAAATAACATATCAGTATCAAATTTCAAAGCCTTTCTTACGTTGGTTCAAGATGCCGATTTCAACGCAAAAGGGTAATCTATTTTATCCCCGGCAGCGTTATCTTGGGCAACTATACAAATGTAATAATTAATATTCACATACATAGTGAGCGATTGCAAACTTTACTAGCTTATAAGTATTCCGTTGAAATCCTCTCTCATTAAAAGAACAGCAATACCAAGATAATGCCATGAGGCCGAAATGGACCTTTACGATTTGTCCACCAGTCTCTCCAGCATTGCCTAGAGCTTCTAAATAAGTTTACTTGTCACCCAGCATTGATGCATTAATTCTTATGCTAAGACATTCACTTGCACCATGCCGTCTTTGATTGTGAACATAATAGGCCATTAACCGTAGCCTTTAATTCATTATTAAATTTTCTATGAGCTTTCCCTTATCATTAAAAATCGCCAGCTTTCTTGACCAGAATGAATAAAAACAAGGGGAACAATCTTACACCAAGATCAGTTTATTTTGTTTAACATTAAGAAGGCACATTCTTTTCCGTGAGTGTGACATCCAGCTGGTCCTGCTAAAATTTGAATTGAAAACATAAGGCTTGTCTTTCTTAAAAACCACTGTTGACACCGACTTAATTATCGTTATACTGAAGGGGATAATTAATGTGCCCTTATGCAGAATATGTATATCGCGCGTTGAGGTAATATATTTGTGTTTGTACCTCAGTTCAACCCTTTTTTCACTAAGCATTTATTTATGTTCAGCTTACGATGTTTTCCCAACCTAAATTAAACGCTTATATTGAGCACTTGCATTTTCTTAAAGAAGACTTCTCAAATTAACATTGTGTTTAAAACGCTTCATGAGGCCCCTTTTTGACAAATTTGGAAGGGTTTTAACAACGCTGGGACATCTGACGTTTCAAGCTCCAATCCATTGTGTGGCCTCTTAATCGGATTAAAAATCCTGATATATTTTCCTTGCAATGTTGGATTAAAAATATAAGAAGCCTTTGTTTTTTTACGGGATTCAATTGCTTGCTGCACAAAACTTAACAAAGTTTACTTAATTGAGAATTAAAACATTCAGAGATATTAACCTCGGAATCTGACAACTGTTCTGGTAAAGCTAAAAGTATGCACCTCGTAGTATAATTTATGAGTTTTCACAACGTCAAAAAAAGGAAGATTTATTTCACCGGAGTCGGACTTGAATGTGTCCCATAATTCACCCAATTAAGACTTCATCTTATTACGACGGCCAGCAACTCAGCTATAATGAACAGTAATTATAGTCCCAAACAAATCCCTATGTTAAAAGATTCAAAAGACGACTTGGTAAGCATTCGCATCGGGCCAACATCTACGAGCAGCAGCAGAAGCGACTGACATAAGGTTGAAGAAGCCGGTATTGTGCGCAAAAAAGTACCTCGTACAAGCTCCACGCTTAGCTTTGCCAACGGTTGCTTACCTGCATGCATCTTCTAGCGCAATCTCTGTCCTCCCCCATCCACTGGAATGGGTCTAACAAACACTCATCGCAGCCTTTCATACTGTTCCTTTTCACACTGTTTTTTATTATCATCCCCCTATACACACCCCTCAGACTAACCCACACAATCGGATGAATATTATAGATTTTATATTTTAAATTTTAAATTTATACTACGTTCCAACGTTTCCCTATAACTGTATACTGGCCTTTATAGAGTAACGAAAGCGGCGCATATGCTCAGAAACTTTAAATTCTATGTGCTGCCTGTCAGGTTCGTAATAACTAAGCCTGGTGATGCCCAGCCGTCTCAGTTTTCAGTTGCATTCATTTCTTGTACTGCTTCCTAAGGGGCCTTAAACAAAACGTGAGAATATTAAGCTTTTGAAGTCATCAGATGCTTAATGATCATGTGGATAGGTATCTGCCTCGGAAATATAGAGATGGTGAACGCCGAGGAATAAGATGCTTGATATAGACCAGGAAGTTATAATGCGACAGCTATGAATATCTTATTAGCTGCAAATGGCTACTGTTTTCAGCTGCGAACAATCAGGGTTTCTTATTGAGTAATTATGTTTTACCACGATTTAAATTGCAACGCTGCCATTTACGCAACTTCTTCGGCTTCTGCGAATCTCCTAAGTAAATCATTTGGAAAAACATGTCGCCTCATGGATCTTATTACACGGAAATTACAGATCAGTGTGAGCATTTCAAAGCCTACTTACGTCGATCAGAAAGCCAATTTCAACGCAATGTGTCCTATTTTGATCCCCGGCATGCGTTATCAGGCAGCTCTACAAACTTAATAATTAATATTTACAATCATAGTGAGCGATTGCAACCTTTACTAGCTTATACATATTCCGTTGGAAATCCTCTCTCATTGAAAAGAACCGCAATACGAAGATAATGCTGAGCCTGAAAAATGGACCTTTACGTTTTGTCCACCAGTATCTCAAGCATTGCCTAAAGCTCTTAATAAGCTCACTTGTCACCCAGCATTGATGCATTAATTATAATGCTAGGACATTCACTCGCACCATGCCGTCTTTGATTGTGAACATAATAGGCCATTAACCGTAGCCCATTTAATTCATTATTAAATTTTCTGTGAGCTTTCCCTTATCATTTTATCGCCAGCTTTCTTGACAGAATGAATAAAAACAAGGGAGAACAATCTTACACCAAGATGAGTTTATTTTGTTTAACATTAAGAAGGCACATTCTGTTCTCCGTGAGTGTGACATCCAGCTGAGTCCTGCTAAAATTTGAATTGAAAAACATAAGGCTGGCCTTTCTTAAAACCACTATTGACACCGACTTAATTATCGTTATACTGAAGGGGATAATTAATGTGCCCATATGCAGAATATGTATATCGCGCGTGGAGGTAATATATTTTGTGTTTGTACGCATCAGTTCAAACCTTTTTTTTCACTAAAGCATTTATTTATGTTCAGCTTTACGATGTTTTTCCCAACCCTAAATTTAAATGCTTTATATTGAGCACTTGCATATTGAGACGTCCTCAAATTAACATTATGTGTTTTAAATAGCTGCATGACGCCTCTATTGACAAATATGGAAGCTTTTAACAACGCTGCGACATCTGTGCGACGTTCTACAGATAAGCAATTTGAGTTACTAAAACACGTGTTTTTCAGTTACCTAGACTGGATAACTCCCGTAAAGCTCCTGGCTAACGAAGACTTACATTCCATTCACTACATTGCCTACTGCAGTCAATGAAATTTTATGACGACAAAAAGTTAACCGAAACCAGGATTCGTTATTTCTTGAAAGAAAAAAAAATATTAAATAATATGCCCTCTAAATTTCTCATCTGTGTAACTATGAAACTTAACTCTGATTTACTATTGCTTACAATTATTATTTGGGCGGTTATATTGCACAAAAATGTGGCTATGTCTTGACATACGTTTGGAGTCCCTATCACGTACCTTAGCGACTGTGGATATAAATTTGTCTGCGAAAAGGAGGCAAAAAATATGAACATTTGTGAATATGTATCCCTTTCGTTGTTAAAATGACAAAAACTTCAGACGATTTCAAAACCTTAGTCGACAGGTGCCATTGTTATATATATATATATATATATATATATATATATATATATATATATATACGATTCCAAAGTTAAGATATCAGGCACGTGCTGCTCAAAATAATAGTTTATACTCATTTCACGTTGAAAAGGACATTAAAGCACGAATACACTATTATGAAACTAAAGTGGACTGTACTTTGTATTTTAACCTCAAGAATAGTTGTATGTAAATAATTACAATTGTTGAACATGAACAATGTCAGTATTAATTTAAAAATCCCAATGTTTTGCCTTTTGGCTCAATGGTTTGTATTATTTGTGCAAAAACTTACATATGTTGCTGTCATCACCTAAAATGATAAAGAGACAATTATTCTGCACATCCTTGCCATATGACTTAAGAAAACGAAGGCTTCTTATGGGATTCATGCAATACTTACCCAGGAATCGTTTTAGGCTGACAGTCACTAAGTAAAAATAGGTTTAATCAGATCATATTCCATCAAAATGCATATTCAGTAACATAAATTATATATATATTGAAAGGCATTATTTTTATAATGCTGAAGCATACCCAAATGCGGTACATGATCTGCATGACAACAGTCGGATAAGGTAAGGAAGATGCAAACTTGAAGAAATTAAGTGGCAACAGATATCCCTGTTCGACTTACATCGTATATAATCCGCTATAGGCATCGCTAAATGTGAATATATAATATTTGCTAAATATGCATATGGTAGTGGTTATGTTCATTCATAATAAGGAAACCAGAATTTGTGTTATCGGATTAGTGATTGCATAGTATTCTTGAGGTATAGCAGGAAGGAAATTCTACTTACCCCAGTTTTGCCTATCTTCAAAACAGAAAAGCAGTATTTTAACAAATAAACGTGCTTTTAGTTCTTCTTAGATTTATTATGCGTTTTGTGGAGCCAATTTCCTTAGTCAAATTTACCTTTAATAATCATCAAAACTGTTCCGACTAAAACGAAAATGTGTAGACTTACAGTAAATCTAGTAAACTGACAAAAATATGACATTGGTTTTCGCCACATTTGATAAAGAATACGAAATCTAAATTTGTTTAAACAATTTGGTAATTAACGCACTGTAAAATTACGTTCAGCTGCATTGTAGCATCCAGAATCAAAGTAGATATATAAAAGTGCGTCGTGCATGGAATATATCTATAGGTGCATGTTCCTTAATACCAAATATAAAGTGAAAAATGAGTTCCAATGAAGAATATCACGCAAGTTCTAATCTAAATCTTACAAAAACTTAAAATTAGAAACGACATTTTAATCGCTTTTACTTGCTGAAACATACCAAGACCACCGACAGAGTCTAGAAATGCCAGTTGAACGCAGACATATTTTGTACAACTTTAAGTGTATTTAAACATTTTTAAGTAGTTAAACACTTTACTAGCATTACTGAAGTGCTTTGAAACCTACCAGATATCACTATACATTCTTCCTCTGAAACAAAAATGAAAGTAAATTTATTCCCAAATTTAAAAATTAACTTCACATTAAAATTTTTTATATGGCTTATTTATGGGTTAATGGAACGTACCCTCTAGGTTGACACCAAATATTGGCGCTGAAATATCACGTCATTAAAAATAATATACTTTCACTTTATACAAATTCATAAGTTTATGCATTTGACAGTTTCAAAAGATATAGTGTTCTATTTAATACACAGCGCTAAACTAATGTGGTTTAAAAAAGTCAAACCTTGGAATAACTTACGCAATTTGTTAAGGGTGACTATAAATTATGCAAAATGAACTATGCAGACCATAAATGTTTATAAAATAGTAGGTAGCTATATATATGTATTGAAGAATAAGTTTTTTTTTAAATGATTAGAAGGTTAGTTTTGCAACTTTTAAACGCTATTTCTCCAGTTCATCGTCAGACCTGGCATGCCTTTTTCAATTTTTACGTATAGTTGTATATAATATACACATAGTTTGCTGAAAGTTTCTAATGGACCGAACTCAGACAGCTGTTTGAGCGTCGCTAATGATCAAACGTACGTCGAAGGCCTTATTATGTGGGCATATATACAAGTCAAGTAAGCACATCTTTCTTACTGTTGCTTAAAGGATCTATTTCCGTAAAATATGTCCGCTTGCCACATTGCTACGGACGCTAAACGAACATTGTGCCGCAAGACACATGCCCCAAATAATACAAAATATGTTGCTAAGGCTGCAACAGGCAAACCTCAGACAGTAAAATTACAGATGTTACCGATCATTATTGGGAAGTCAGGAGCAATCTAATAGGCGGAGTTAATTCTATCGAGCAAGATCGTAAACACAATGTCAAGGTTACTCGCTTACACGAATTGTATACATGCATATGCATATACATAATTTGAGCATACCATTTAATATATTCTTTGAGGTAGATACTACAGAGCAAAATGCATGAAATTTCAAAGGCCACCAATAATGAATAAAAGAGGGTAAAAACTTTTAATTTTATTAAAATCAACCATCATTGAATATCACAAAAATAGTTATAATGGGAGTAAACCCGATTTCAAAGGTCAATCAATTGAACTTAAAAAAGCGTACGCAGATCGTCTCCTTTGGCTAAAATTTACATCCAAAATTTATTTAATATTAATTTTTATTAAAACATAGGCTCAAGATTGTAGAAAATATGATGTTAAAAAATGATTAACTTGCCTCCAATTAACTGCAGCAACTCGTTAACTGTTAAAAATACATAAGCAATTTAAGATGTTCGTCGGTTATGATCCGCTAAATCTGCATCAAATAATAACGTACTTATGTCATCAGTCTCGCCTGAGAATAAAACGCCGTAGCAATTTAATTGACGATAGTTTTAAAATAATAAAATATATTGTTTGTCAACAGACAGAATTGAATAATTATCTTAAAGAAGTTTAAACACAATAGATACTGACCTTTGAAATATTCTGCCCAGTTTTCTGCACAGAGATGATAAGAAACGTTGTTATTAGTTGCGTGAAAAGTCCTAATACAAAGTAATATTATTATTATATTATTATTCTTATTTTACAACATATAAGTTAATGGGATAATGCTCACTGTATACATCATGCATGCTAAACGTTAACGGAGAGACTTATTTAATGCTTGGTAGTTTATGCAAACCGTTAATTCGTATGACAAAAATATGTTTAATTACGAAATTGCGAAAACTTTAAACAAATGCAAAAGCTGAAAAAAACCAAACATTTTACCGTAATGTGTTGTCTTCTCTGGGAAATCAAAAACAAGCATTAACGTTAATTTCAATTTAAGTATGAGACCAAGACATTACCTCGAAAAACTAATGTTCCATGGTAATTAGACTTACGTTGCGCACGATCAAGAAATATCTTCACTAAATGTTGAAAAATGTATGCATATTTATCACACATTCTAAAAAATGATTAAGGCATTTAATGCGTTTGGAGTTGAAGACGCATTTGCATATTGCACTACTGAGGGCACGACATATTCTCTTGAACGGTTTTTTTGGATAATGCATGGGAAAGGATTGCATACCTGTGCGTTGGGCGTTTTCTACAAAGCATTGGGGGTTGCAGATTAAAAACAGTAGGAACAAAATGAAATAATAAAAGTAAAAAACGCTAGATATCAGACTTCACACCTTTGAATAGTGCAGATATTTTTTCATCTAAAATCATCCAAAATTGAAACCGGTTATTTATGTATGTAATCAATCGTTCTATTTTAAACTAGACCTTTTCCATTTCGACAAACAACATATAACCGAAATTGAGTTAAAAGATACAAATTGGTTTTGCGTTTTAATCTAGATCAGATATAGCAAAAAAATGAATCGGTTTTTTAATCGATGAAAGTGGACAGCTTTTGCATACCCCAATCCTCAGCTAAAATACAAAACAATGATGTCAAACTTTGTTCAAATGTATGCCCGTAGTTTTTAAGAAACATGAAACGCGAAGATCATTTAATATAATAATCAATTATTTGAAAATATTTTTGAGGTGCAAAATCAGAACTTACCATGTGTTACGCTGACGAGAGCCTCTACTATAAAGTAAATGAAACATTTTTTCCTCACGTTTTTTAGTTTATATCTACTGCTATAACCTTTCATTGAATGTCAAGGGCGTAAACAATCGTGCTGTCATGCAGCATATATTATCTTCTCAAATTTAAAACCGTTATCTTGCGTACTGGAAAATTTTCACTTATGTTAATTTATTTTTTGTTACACATAATCCCTCTTTAAATCGCTTTAGAATGTGTGTGTGTGTCAAATTTGGCTTCATTTTCTAGATATGCATCCAAATGCATTCATGGATCTTAAAGTATACGGAAAATTGCATATCCAAAAATATAAGGTGCTCTCGTTTGTATTTGTACAATAAAAAATCCGCTGAATAAAAGTTGACAATCACAAATTATGAAAGCGTTTGGCTAAGATAAAAGCTTATATTAAAGCTATGGCCACAGTTTCAAAGTGAGAAACTTACTCGACGCAATAGAAAAAAATCTTAACCTATCGATTAGTATTTAGGATCTTTACCATGAAAGTGCTTCCTGATTTACTAAAAGCTTACTAAATCATCTCGTCAGTCCATTTGAAGTAACGCATATTTTCCTAGTGTAAACTTACCGATATTCGACTTGTTCTCTAAGGAATTTGAATGAGCGTGTACATCAATCAATACTATGGTCTCCAAAGAGAATATGTTAACATAAGTCAGCATTGTATTAAGATGGTTTACCTTTGATTATATTTGTAAGGCGTTGGACTGCAAAATGAAATCCAGTGATTTAAATTTTATACAAAGGTTTATCTGGACTACGCACGTTTACTGCTAACGAAGACCGCATAGCTCAAAGGTTTAAGGAAACTACTATTTGCAGATAGAAATAAAAATATAGAGAGCCATAAACTCCATTTCTTGTAAAAATGTTACATGTTCCTCATAGATAAAATGATATTGTGGCAAGAAAATGAAAATAAAATACAAATGGAACTAACCTAGGTACGCTTTGTATTCTGTGATGAAAGAAACACAATGATAAGCACACACACTCTTTAATTATGTTAAAGTCATAGATTATGAAAATAATTTTCGAAAAACATGCATAGCGAACCTATCAAAAGCTGCAATAGTTTTTCGCCTAAATGAAGAAAGTAAATGTAATTTTGATTTTAATAAGGAAATAGTTTACTTATATTTAATTTAAGGTTTCGCACTTTAGAAAAATGGCAACACAGATTAAAAAAGTGTATGACATTTTCATCATAAAGTATTAGCCAGCTAAGCATTTAAATTTGATTGCACAAAAGTATAGAAGTCAGGCCTACTTTGCAAGTAGTAAGTTAACTCCGCAATTTATTCGTTTGAAACCCATTTATTAAGGTGCACACCTGATTGGTTTTTACATAAATTAAACATAAAATATCATTTTTGACAGCTAAATAAAAAATGAATATTTTGCGGGGGTTTTATATGCAAAATTTGGCAGAAACTTTCAGAAATCACTCGTTTACTTACGCCAAGTTTCATCTGTAATTAGCAAAACATTTTTAATGACCAAAGATTATTTAAAAGCCAGCGGTGATTGAATTATCAGATGTATTGGATATTCACGATTAATCAACTTAGGTTCACACGGTAGTTCTGATTATGTGATTCTGATCGTGTGTTAGAACATTTGCAAATTTGTATTTCGCAGACTACTAAAAACGCAAATTCGAGGGGCCGTTTTTGATCTGTCCACATTGTTCACTTTTTTTAATTATATTAAAATTGTATTTCTATATGAAGAATATCTGTTAAACGTTTTTTTTTCTTATCGGTAATAAGAAAATTGCATTAGCGCGCTGTTTGCGCACAAATTGCTTTCCGAATATCTTAGACCAAAGACAGTAGAGAAAAGAAAGTTTTGTTGAATAAAAAAGTAATCAATTGTAAATTTTAACAGCAAAACGGTTTTTGATGATGGCGAAAATTTGCGTTTTGTCATTTTGTGTAGAAATTAAGGTAAGGCTACCATCATGGTATCTTTGCAAACTATTTAATGTATCTGAAATCAAACGTGTACATTTTTGACATTGTTAAATGATGCGCACAGAGCATGTGTCATAGTGAATTCATATCAACTCGTGAAAGTTTACTTACTGATACCTAAAAGTTTACTTGTTTACTTCAACGCAAAGTTCGAATTGAAAATAATAAGAATATTATCCAGGAGATTAAAGGCTTTTCATAAATAGCAGAATGGCTTTTGGATGTACTATGCAAACTCTAAATACCTAATTCATTCTTCTGTCCACAATCACTGACATTTCACAGAAATCAGAGTGTAATTCGATGGAGGACTATTTGAAAAGACCGCACCCTATCGGCCATAGCCCGATGAAAACATTCGCTTCGCAGGCCACAAACATTAACATAAGTCAGCACATAATTCCAATGTAGCACCAAACAGGTCATTTTAGTTCCATAATATACATTTTTTGCCTAAATTATTCAGACAGAAATTATTTTTGTATAGTTGTTTTCTTCGACAAGTGCATTTAGTCAAGGCGTTTATCCTGTTTTCTCTTAAAGCGTAACATCAACTTTACGAAAGAGATTTTAAATGTATTTTAACGTCCAACAGTCACAGTCGAGGAAACTTCGTTATGTTCTAATAATATGCAAACAGTTAATTCAATTTTATGATTTACTAGGTTATATTTCATATATTGGAATGCTGCATTTCTAATAATGGTGTTTTCATCCAAAGGACTTTCTATTATTTAGAAAAATTGCGAATTATTAGGAAATATATATATATTATCCACGTACTCTGATTGACCTCTTCCTGTTTAACTAGGAACATAAGAAAGGAAATGATTACACATGTCATCGTTAATTATCAAAATGACCTGGCACCATTTAGGCTGCGGTTTATACTACCTACGAATTGACAGTAAGAGCTCATCACACCTGTCAGTGCCAAATAAGCAATTGTAACATTACAGAAAGCACACAGACGTAATGCAGTTTAACTGAATGATGAAAATTCTTACAGTTGTTACACTGGCTTTAAAAATGGCTCTTTTGCAAATACTATCTTTAGATGGAGGGCTTTGTTGAAATCGAATACAAATTATTATCTATGTATATTAGTCATCTGATTTTCTAAACATTTTTAAAAATTTATAAAGTATAGCAAAATAAATTTGTTCCAACCTACCTGCGGGTGCTGCAGAAGCAGTTAGCAACAGCAAGGTCAGACTGATTACTAGCTTCATAGTGAAAGTTCTTAGAATTGCTGCTGCAGATGTCACTTATATTAGATCCTACAGTTGTTTTGACGCAAACACTCTTTGCAAAAAACATTTGTTATTCACTATCTGTAGCCAAATTATCCAAATGCATTTGTTACATCAGATGCGGCAAAGAGTTTTGTTACGTGATTCTGTTTAATTATATGTCAAGCCGTTGACACTCTTTATGACTAGGAAACAATCTGCGAACTCATACTATACGGACTACAACGGCTAAAAACGTCAAAGTTAATTTCTGATGTCGTGGTGGAATATATGGTTATACTGCTCAAACGCCCGTTTAAAATTTTCAACAGATGAAGTCAGGTTGATGTCCACAGGCAAATCATTCCATTTATTAATCCAATTGTTGGAGAAGAAAAACTTTTGTGCGTGCAGACTCGCCCCAGTCCCGAGTAGTCGGAAAGAATGTCCTTTGATTTTAGTGGTACTGGCCAGATCAAAGATGTCCCGGGAAGTGAGGCGTCAATCCTGGCCCACCAGCATGCGAAACGCTTGTATTCGGTCACCACGTTGCTGTCCATAGTCTAAATGAAACAGATAAAGATTGGACGATCGTGTTTCGTAAGGAATTTAGCCTTGACCTCAAGCAGTGTGGTTGCACGTTCTTGGAGATTTTAAGAGGTAATGGGGTCTTTGACAGCCAACGGTCTCCAGACTTGTATAGCAAATTACAAATCTGCTCGCCCGAACATCGGAAGACATTATTACAGCAGACTTTGAACTTTGCAAACGCTCGTTTAAAAAGCTACACGCTAGAGATTACGTGCATCTAATAAAATATTAATGTAATGGTTTCAAAAAGGATCCTCAGATCAGATCTTTTAATTCAGTCGATATAAGACATGTATAATTCGCCCCACACGCACTTACTTAGTGACTAGCAGAAAGGCTTAAACAGATTCGACACCAAATAGCATATGTGGCCTACGGGACAACTTTGATTTCATTGATTCTATAAGTAGTACATATCTCAATGGGAAAGCGATTTTTCCGTTTGCTGTCACATCTTTGTTCACTTAACGTCCCCTAACGGAAACCTTAGAATAATTGTTTGATGAGATTTTAAGACAGGATATTCCGATTTGCATGCCGGTGTGAAATCTCAAGTAAGTTCTCCTTTGCTGCACATCACATTTTTAATTGAATGTCGATGTCTATTTTTCCTATCAGATCGAAGACGTAGCGATGGGTTCAATCCTTGGACCCCTACTTGCTGATGTTTTTTTGGGAAACTAGATAACAACCTGCTTTCTCCAGTAATAAATGACCCTTCTACGTAGGCTCGATATGTAGACGATATCGTTGCAATAGCAGATAAAATGATTGACCTGAACACTCTCCTGGATAAAATGGATCAGGCTCGCCAGGCGTTATCTTTCACTTCGTAAAAATAGAACGTAGATGAAGACATGGACAGGTCAATACGCAAAATTCTACAGATTTTCCCGTTTAGACAGAACGAAGCCCAGCCGGCTGCCTCACCATTGGAGATAGGAAAATATGGACTCCAGATACGCTGCAAAAGTACTTTTCCTGATGTAAAATACCCTCTGAGAAAACGTCATTCCCGAGAAGTTTATCATTAGGTATATGGCGCAACGTCCACCAAAATCAGACATGCAGATGGATGAGAAGAATTTCGTATTTCTCGCATTGCATTTTAGCGGGGATCTGGCAAGCGAACTTTTACATCATCGCTTAAACGCTGCTATCGCTCGCATGTACCCAGCCGCTTAGTTAAGGCTAGTGTTCTCAAGGACTCCACGTCTTCACCTTGAAGTCAAGGATAGACTGCCGTTTTCAAACCTCTTCAATGTGCATCTAGGTCTTTGCTTTCTCCTGTTCAGGAGGATTAAGTAGTCGAAGAACTAGGCGCCTATCCAGGAGGATGTGAGAGCACCACCCTGCCTGGCTAAATCAAGATACAGTAAAGTTCATCTCGAGCGCAATTTTTGCTGATTTCGTTGAAAGTGGCAACTGGGTAAATGTAAACCAAGCATTCTGAAATATCTAGAAGTTTCAACGTATGTGGATACCTGCAGTGGCATAGGCAGTAGCCATACAACTGACCAACCCAAATTGGTGCTCGCAAAATGCGTTTGTAGTAACCCTTAGGCTCCCTTAGCCGAAAAAAAATAAGCATCTGCGTTCACACCTCCTGCTACGTTGCGTCAGAGCAGGTCCGTGTGTTGGACCAAGGCCTCTGTATGTCTGAGGATTTCAGTTACATTTGCACTTTTTGCTTGGCTTTTATATAGAACAGCTCTAAGAGATGGGAACTTCACTTTCCCTGTGCGAAGAAATGAGTGATCATAGAGAGCATAAAAATGGCTGTTGTCAATAAGGTCGTGAAGGATTATTAATCACTACAATTTTGCGCATAGTTGAGGTAGCGTAATTGTTATTGCGATTTGATTTCTAGAAGAATTTGACTTGAAATCACCCAGACGAAGGTTCGCTTAATTTGCAGAAAAATGTTCCATGCACCGCTCCTAAATGAACATCAAACTTTTCACATGCCTCCACTGATGACTTTGGTGGGCAGTCAAATAAAAAAATTATTTTTCTACGATTTGCGTCTAATCACCACTATGATTTGCCCACGCTGTTTCCGATTGTAAGTGAAACAGAATTGAAAGAGAATTCAGTAACTTCTTTAATCATTAAAAATACTACTTTATTACCAGGAGCACTGGCTTTGCTAAATCCGCATATTCAGTCTGATAAAGTAAGCATTAAAATATATGAGAAACATTAATCAGTATTACCAAGTAAGCGGGAAAGCAAATTACAGTTAATGATCTTGTAGTTCACTCTTCCACTTTGCATTTTTCGTATGGTATAAACAATTTAGTAGCCTTCTACGCTCTCCTATTTGATCTCATCTATATATCTTAATTATGACGTACAGGCTAGGCATTAATTGGGAAATGGCTGAGGAGCAATTAATGACACTTCCCAAAATGAACGACCGAGTGCTTAAAAATTTGAAATTTCTCGTTTAGAAGTGTTGTGCCGTAAGAGTAGTACAGCTTAGCCATTTATTGACGCAGGGTCCATAGATGACCTTAATGGTTTCGAATAGATTTTCATTTCGTTGCAGTTCATTTATGTTTTGTGTCAGTATTATGGTTCAGTTTATAGATCGTTTTTCGGTTACAGGTGAGACAAATGTCCAAGGTCAGGGTTTATTTTTGGCCTGTGGATTTTAGTTTCCTTTATTAATTTTGGTTAGGTTGTTTTTCGATTAAGATTAGGGCCTGTCCTACGGTTTGATTTGGGTTGGTTAAAGTTAGTTTTTTAAAAAAGAAACAATGAATTGTATGGGTATGTCTTATTTTATTATTATGGTTTGGTTTATAAATGGTGTTACTGTAATGGGTAAGAAGAAAAACGGGGAATGGTGTTAAGGTTGGTCATATGATTTTGGTTTTGGAGATCGTCCTAAGTTAACGGGTGGGACACATGACTGAGGTGAGGGTTTATGTTTGACTTATGATTTTGGTTTACTGTTAAAATTTTGTTTTGTTTTTCTTCCAATTAAGTTTAGGGCTCTTGTTACTGTTGGGGTGGGTTAACTAAGGGTTCCTTACCGCACTTGGTTAGCAACCCAACGTGTAGTGACCTTGACATTCCATGGAGGGGATGGGTGACGGAGGTATGGCATCTAACAGGCCCTCTAATTTTTCGAAAACCCTTAAATGTACGCAATTCTATAAACGTTTTTACGCTTGAAGTATTAACAAAAATTAAATGAGTGTGAGATGACGGTCAGTTAATAAGAAAGTCTATAGCGGCTGTAGAACTTACACCTGTGGGCAAAGATGCACTTTACGGCTGACTAAATAAAACACGGGAAAATGGACGCCCGCCCACTCGCTTAAAATGGGCGACCCTACTATGCTCTCCCTTTTGGCCTCTTCTACATCTTGCATAGGTTAATGGTGTTTGGTTTTGTTTCATTATTATCGGGTTCTGATTAGACTTGCGGCTGTTGTTAATTAAAGGCTTTCGTTTGAGCATAGGTTAAGTTCAAAGCTTAAGGGTAATCTTTCACTTTTTGGTTTTGTGAATAATCTAAGGATTTTCTTATATTGAAATGTTACGGTTTCGCTTAAAAATTAGCAATGGTTTTGCCTTGGCTTATAAATTTTTCTAAGGTACCGGGCTAGGCGTATGAATAGGGTTTAGGTTACTGTTGGCCTTACGCTTTTGGTTTCCTGTTTTGATCTCGGTTATGGTTTCTTCTGATAAAAAGGCCACGGCTTGTTTTAAGGTTTGTGCTGGGTTTAGTTTTACTATTTGTTTCATCATGTATCAATCGAACGCAATCAACTTTTTTATCATACAGACGGCCGTAAGGACCTACGCCAAAGTTCTTTAGTAGGCATTCTGGTTTTTTTAAAAAGCAAAGTTGAGATGGGGTGATTTTTATTGCCATTCGCTTCACACAAGTATCTTATTTGAAATCACACAAACGGTAATCCGCTTAACTTTGGGAAATATATTTCCATGCATCTCATATAGAGGAACAAAACATTTTCCCTTACGTCGTCAGTTGACTCACGGGTGCACTCAATTAGAAATGTTTTGCAAAAAAACTTTCCTACGATCTGCGTCGTGTCGCCGCAGTCATTCGTCTACGCTTTTACAGACAGTACGTGCAAAAGAATAAAAACAGAATTCAGTGATTGTAAGAATATTTCCACTCTCTTCGCTCAAATGCGTAATTAACTAATCGTCATCAGTCAGTCTTATCACCGACAGTTTAGAACAGTTTGGTCTAAGAGACCACTGCTGATTTATACGCTTTCATCAGACAGAGTTTTACAATCCCAAATTTTGGGGCCCATGGTATTCGAGTGCAGCATCGTCGATCATTGAGTCAGACTCTCTGAGAATTGAGTGTCGTGCTCCTTGCCCCTCAGTTTCTATCACGATCATTATTATTTACGAGTAACTTGCGTTCAGTGATCGGGTAATTAGCTTCGCTTGTCTTTTTGGGCTTTACGGCTTAAGCTATACTTCTGCAAACTGTCACAAAACAACTATTAGTATATATAGAAATAGAAAACCAGCCAGGCCTAGTGGACTTAAATGCTCATATCGGGACTTAATAATCGTCATTAGTCAGTCTCATTACTGGTCGTTTAGAGTAGCTTGCATTTAATTCCCGGAGCCATGGTTATCGATCAAAACCTGTTAAGCCAGTGGTTTTCACCGGAAATCGTAACAGCCTCTCAGTCAAAACACTGATCGGTACACGTTTTAGTCAATGGTGAGCCGGCCAAGCTCTCCGAAATGTCAACAACAATATCAAAATTTTCTTTGCAAATACAAATTTAACTTTTGCAAGGAGCAGACCAAAAGTGGGTCAGCTTTGGCACTGAGAATTTTCAAATTAAGCCACATAGTTTACATTAAATAAACAATCATTTTAGCCATTGGAAGACGTTATAAGCTACAAAAAGTCTGACAACGAAAGTAACTTATTTTGATTGGTATTGACATAAATTAAGTGGTAATGCTGATTAAAATGCAAAGTAATCTGCCTCGACCATAGTCAAACCCTATCTTCAATACATAAGCAGGTGCTTTGGTTCTCATTATGCCCAGGGATCA
>WEDG01001454.1:0-91204 GCA_017591395.1 Schistocephalus solidus | reverse complement strand
ACACAAGGGAACAAGAGGAAACTTCAGAGAAAGAGCATAGGGGTGTTTGAGAAAACTACACGTGCACCAGGGAGGAGAACGTGAACTAGCTAGCGCCGTCAACTGGTTGCCGCATTCCCATAACATACTGCTCTTGAGAAAACTGAAGTTAAATATACCATGCACGGTTGGTTGGTCACTTTTCCATTAAATATTTCCAGATAGCTGGCTCACCTTGTAGAGCACTCGGAAGACATCCTAAGAAACTCAACGCCTCTGCTCGTTCTCAGGAAGTTTCTACTGTGCTTTTGTTCAGACAGAACAGATCAGAAAGATATCTAATCGAAACAAGCAACAAGATCAAAGGTTTTACATTCAGAAGTATAACGACGATTGGCAACCTCTTCAAAAGTTTTTTTTCGGGAAAAGTCATTCTAACTGTAGGTTGAAAATGTTACACGTGTTCAAGCAGTTATGTTTAGGCAGCACATGGACAAAATCAATACATCACATTCAGTGAATTATTCCTTTTTAGGTCAGTAAACGACTTAGATACGAGAAGTACAGGAAGCTCACCTTTGAGGCTATCGAGAGCGGCAAAATAATTAAATTGAACACCACAACATAGTTCATTACCAGAAGAAAAAAATTTTAAAAAACTTTAAGAAAATGTGATACACACAATTCTCAAAGAATTTTCGCTTTCAGTGAAAAGAATGTATACAAAGTTCTCCAGTCAGATTGAATGACGACCTGCGGCATACACTCTCGAAAGACTAGAATGTGCCCGTGACTACCCTTGAAAAAATGATAGTAGTTGACATCGTCAGTCTATTCATTTCCCGCAATAAATAATTATTAGGACCACGGGAAACAGTTCGATGATAGTGAAGAAGGGTAACACAACAAAACGAAGCATTTTATCGATTTCCTGGGTTCCGCCTAACTAATACTTCATGCTAAAAGTGTTAACGTACAAACGGATCTAGAGAGCGGAGTGATTGAGACAAGTAGAACTATCATAGGGGCTACGCAAGTATCATCGCTTAACTTAAAATATCCGCAAGTTCTCCAGGGTACTCAGTGAGTACCTACATTACAACACCCTCATTGCGGACGTTTACGTGGTTTACGATTTCCTGACAAATACTACTGTAAAAGGTTAATGTTAAGGAGAGGGGAACCGCAGACGAGTCGCAGGGCAAGGCGTAAAGAGCACATGATGACGTATCTCATGCCGGTTGAGAAAGACGCGTGGGTAAGCAAGCAGCCAATAAGTGTGCGCCGCTGTACGGAATTCGCCTGCGGCCTAAACTTTCGAAAGTTTCCGCGAGGGCATTCGAGCGTGAAATGCGACCAATAAACGTGAAGACCGCTCTCCGCGATTGCCACACCATTCACCGGAACGTTAGATAGCGCGCAGACCTCAATTAATAAGCGAGAGTTTATGAGCTACGGATCCGCTGTTTTCTACCGGCCCAGAATAAATGGGTTTTTCCAGAAAACCCGCTTTCCCTTCGCATCTATCACACCCGCTGGGATATAACAGTTAATATCATAATGAATGCTGGAGGATGCTTCTTAAGTGTTGGAAGATAATCTGGAGTACAACATTAAATAGCTATGCCGGGTATCGATGAGAAAGTGTCATAACGAAGATAAGCGAGCTACATATTCCTCTGCATCAGCGCATAACAATAAAAGATGAACTAATTAATTAAGAAAGAAAAAAATAAGAGGTATGTTGTGACCGTAACAAGGAGACAGACGAAGCTTATTCGCAGTGTCAACCCGTTAAAAGCACATATAACTTCTGAAATGCTGCGGACTGGTAGATATATAACGGCACTAACTTGGCGCACGACAGTTAGATGATCAGAGTACTATCACTGAGCGACATATTTTGTTTTTTTTCACTCGAAGAACAGACAGATTCGAAGCAGGCACCCTGTTTGAAAACCTCTTGGGTGAAATTCTTTACCTAGTAGCTACAACGCCGGTGGACGTTGATATTTCAAATCAATGCTCGTTAATTGTTGCTACCGACATATTATAAAAAAGACAAAGAATCGGAGATATCGAAAAAGGACACCAGGAGAAACTGAAATAATTACGCAAAAACAAGCAAATACTCATCACCAAACCGAGGAAGGGTTCTGGCCTCGTTCTTGTGAATAAAATGTTGGGGTTTCAAAAATTCAATAAACCCTCGCCTTAGGAACACGGAAGCAAGCTATATTGTTTGCCAAACTTTCACAAACCAGACCTTCCTTTGCGGCCTACTGTAGACATGTGCTACTCGCCCTATCCTGCACTTGCAAAGTGACCTGCAGGAAGGCTTAAGGCGATTCTGCACAAAATAACACGTTGTAATTCATACACTCCGTCAGAAATACCAAGCTCACTGAGAAAACAAAGTTTAACCTAGATGCCGCGTCTTTATTTACCAATATTCTCAAGCACTTCATTCCTTCCTCTTTAAGGTAAGGATAGAATGTCCCTTCGCACCTCTCAATATAAGTCTACGCCTGTGGTGCAGGCTTAAAATGGTCAATCAACTAGGCGCCTGTTCAAACGGATGTGAGAACACCATCCTGCCTGGCTAAATCAAGGCATAGAAATGGCAATCTCTAGCGCAACTGTGGCTCACTTGGTTGAGTGCAGCTATCCAGTGAACGCCAACCAAGCATTCACGGTCATCTATGAAGTGCCGTCGACGACAAAAACAGTGACCATCAGGCTAGTCAAGCAAACCCTACTCTCGCATAAAGCTCTTATCCAGGCTGTAAGGCTCTCCTGGACCCAGATGAGCCCAGCATGTTCGTTCTCGCATGCTGTCACGTCATGCCGCAGCGCCGAAACAGAAACATAGCTCATTGAAAAACCGATTGGCTAACACATGTCTTCAGTATTTCATCCGCAGGCCACTATCATTACATTAAGAATTCACTCGTGGGCTATGGGCAGGGTTTAGATGTGTCTGCAAGGAAGGGTTAGTTCGAATCTTCATTTCTACTCTGCCTGCATGATGGAGTCAGTGCGTTGAGGACGTTGGAGCTCGAGAGAGAGAGAGAACTCAAGGTAGGGTTTGTGCGCTGGAATCCATTCTCCATGTAATTGAAGTGGCCTGATGATTAACTATCCAAACCATCTGTTTGCAAATTGAATTTTCAATCGTAGCATGGCAATTTTTGCAGAAAATATCGAATTGTTGGAGGGCTTCCCTTCCCAAATGCCCTGGCAGAACGAGAATGTAAACTCTCCAAATTCTGAACGCATACAGCCTCCTCCACCGTGCCTACTGTTCATTGGCACCTTAAGCCTTTGTTACTTTACCCTTGCATGTCGTATTGCAAAGGATTGAGGATGAATAATTGAAAACGTACGTTTGCCAAACTTCACTTCAACAAAATATTTAGCTGTTCGTTGTTTAAAGAGAAACTATTTAGAAGGCATATTAATCATTAGAGTATATTTGAGAAGGCAAATTTCAATAAATTCCGTAGCTTGCAGAGCCGTGAAGCCTTCGAGTACCGATGCTTTCTGAATCCTTTTTGACCTAGCCAAAAGGTGGTACTTCCTCGACGCCCGGTGGGGTTCTCATCAGCGTCTAACGATCTCATCGGTCTCCAAAATGCTGCGTAAATTACTGTGCATTAAGGACTTCTTGCGTGGATTTGTGAGCATAATCGGCTGGGTAAGATGATTAAACCTCCGCAAGTTCTTTACTTAAACTGCGTTGAAAGTAAAGGCTGATTCGACGCCATTTATCCCACATAAATCAACATTTTCGAAATGTACCTGAGACGCAAACTACCACCGGGGCAAACCTTTCATTTCCGTCAAGATTCCCAAGGCGAGAATTTAAGGTTCCCTGAATTCAAAGGGGTGGCCAGATTGCGCCCAATGAGCCGCGACGTCAAATGAGCTGACGTCATTTTTTCACCTTTGAAATACGTTCAGTTACCCGCATCTAGAGAGGTAGCTTAGTTTCTTCAACGCAGCTAATGTAAGCAATGTAAGTCTACTGCTGTGGCAGAAGGCCCCTCGGTCTGAGGACCTGACACATGAAAGTTGCCTGTGATCTGTGTAAAACTCCAAATCCAAGTGGTGTGCGAAGATGACTAACCGCTTCGAAGACTGTCTTGACGCCAAAATTTGGGGCCGGTGCGGTGGGGTTTCACATTTCGTCTGCGCATGCGCCCGGCAACGAAGTTGCGCGGGCAGGCAGTAGCTCTGAGCAACATCAATGTTATTGTAATTCACTAACCTTGGCACTCGGTACTTTGCGACGCTTCTGAGCAAGTTGATACACCACTTTTACGCCTTTGTGTGTGTAGTTGATTGCGTGGTTGTTATGCTGGTTCAGAACTTGCATCAAAGTTGTCGGTGGGGCAAATTACGGCGTCATGATTGCGCCAGTTGATAACATCGGTGAGGCAATCGTGGTCATTATCCATTTACAGCCAGCTGCTAGTTTAGTTGTGCACTTTGTTGCAAGGCGGTGGGGAATGCAAGATCGAGTGAGGTAGATGCATCGAAAGTCTGCTCCGACAATAATCCAACGCAAGTCATCGTCCCTGGACCACTCTGCTGTGGGACATCTGTTGGATATCGTTGAAACCGACGGTCGAACTGTCGGTCACAAAGCCGATACATACACTCCTTGTGCGCTCGTTGCTGTTTTATTGCTGTGGTTGGATGCAAATCCGAAATGTTATGCAAATAGATTTCCCCTTTTAGAGGTTCAGCTTCTTCTCAACCACTTTCCGATACTCACGTTTTTGATCTGTATCGGCTGTGAACCCTATGGGATTCAGATCTACGCCCAATCCCATATGCAGTGACTATTAGATCCGAATATGTCCAACATTTATATCCTGCCAACCTGCTTATTAAATTTTAATTCACGCGGGCTGCAGAGGATCCTGAATAATAATTTTCTTTATAAAATAACCCTTAACATCAAGGAAGGTAGCTTGTCTTTGGTTTGCTCAAGGTATATTACCGAGGGCAAATCATGATAAACGAGTGCTAATAGAGAGGGGCTTCGCATTCTCAGAGAAATTAAAATAAATCAAAGTGTAATTGAGGTTTGATACGAGGGTTTTGCCCCCACGTCAGGGCTCACGTAAAAGTGAAGCTCATAGGAGTGAACAACAATGAACATCCATTTTGATAGGACTGATGGGATGTTTTCAGAATACGTAAAGGATGACGGTTAAATACTCTACCTCATCAATTTACTCTTTATATTTTGCTCACCTGAGTTGACTATACACCTTGTGCAAATTCAGGCATCTCATAAACACGTCATAAAAATTAAGCATCAACCGGACAGTCTATTTTTTCCTACCGATGCAGCAAGAACAGGACAAAAATTATCCTTTGGTGACAGCCAAGACTCGTCTTAGGACGGGTCGCATTTTCATTCCTGCCAGAACTAAATGCAAATCGATTTTGCCTCAAGGTACATATCTGGTGAATCCAACAGAAAATAGCTCCGGTAAGTGCTAACAATTATTTTGGTTAAGACGCAGATTGAACCACCACCGCCCCGTAGTCCTACAGACCTTTCAGGAGGAAGCAGCTAGGTGGTATTTTACCATAAAACGACGGTTAAATCCCATACTGTTGTTCGCGATCGGTAACATGCAAAGTCGCGTGAGATTGAATTTAACAGATCTGTAATACCTGCAGCACGACAAACGATCATTTCGTCGGCCTACAAACTGAAATCGTTACCCTACTGGAGGTTGATGAAGCTCAATGAATAACTGGATCACGGTTCAAGTCTTCCCGGAGCAGCCTTAAGGTGTAACTTAAGAAAAGCAAGAGAAGAGATAAAGGAACGATCCCGCCGAGATGGTTTATGGTAGAATTCTTAATAATCGACCGTTGTTCACTGTGTTAACGCTTCCAAGAGCTGTCAGAAGAAGCAGTACAAAGACATTCAGAACGGATTGGTGAATACCACCCTCGCATGAATAAAATATGCTAATCTGAGTTGGTATTCCGTGTTCCCTTGAGCTTTGCTGTCTCGGAGACACTGAACATCACGTGGATTTAGGTACCAGACGGGCGACGCCAGGTCACACAGGTAGGAGACATTACTGTAGCAGCTATGGCAGTGTTCTTACAGGAGACATAGCAAATGTGAGGTTAGCAACTCAGTAAGTGTCAATTAAATCGTAACTCTCCTTCAAATAGCTATATGTAGGTGGTTTTCTTGTCGCTGGTGATTGGGGATCGTCACCATTCTCATGAAACATTCAGTTTTGGCAGACGCTCAGGCAGTGCCCTAAGCTCTGAACCTTTGGTGACTCAATAACGCCACTCATCATGCGTCAATGAACAGGACTGGCTTTTACCCTGTGCCTGCTGTGCACTAGACGAACAAACGAGGCCTCAAGATCTTCCCTGAATATGGTCGGTAGCAGGGTTCAGTATATCCAAGAGGTTCGCAGTTTCATGATAAAATCTGACAGGAGTAGGCTTGACTGTTGAGCTCCAATGAGAGGAAGGATGCCAAAAACGTCCATAAGCAGCCATAGACCACCCCGACTACGGTCACGCAAAGCCGGCATGGTCACCAATGTCGCATCGACTGCTGACAGAAAAAGCAACCAAGGCAGAGCGAGTCAGATGGCCAGTCCTTGTGCAACTAGGTCATGACGCTGACGGGAAGTCTGACTTATTGCGGGCGATCTCATAATTAACTGCAATGAGTGTCGGGACATGAACAGGATTGATACTGAAATTGGTAATTTCACCCTAATTCACGACGCACCGCGATATAGCATTCCGTATCCTGAGCACCTAGTTTGTCTTTAGCCGCCGCAAAAATGCCACAAACGACTCGAAGCGTTGAAGTCAGGTCCCCATACCTAGAGTATACTTTCCGGGACCTGGGTAAACAGGCAACATCGATAAGCCAGTTAGAAGGCGAATGCATCGTTATTGAGTGCGTAAGCCGCACTGTCCCCTTTTTAGATATTGGAGTTCACATGATTAGCATTGGAGTCGCTGGTGAGGGCTTGGGGTTCCACGTAATACGTAGTCGTATTCTGAATTCTGAACTGCCTTAGGGAGTTGAGACAATATGCCTCAGGCGAGGTCATAGGCCAGGATCCATAATTGAATAAGTCTTAACCCGTAAGACGTCAGCGTTAAGGTATGGCTAACAACTTTCGCCATGTCCTAATAGAACATCAAATCTGCCACATCGGTGTACAATCTCACCTAGCAATGTGTGGTCCACGCTGATTATGCCTCAGACTGGAGGGAAGAGGGCGTGCATTCTGCGGGGGCTCTTCATGGGAAGCCGTTACACTTTTGGCATTCGCAGAGGCCTGTCAGGCCGCAGCCAATTAGCAGATATTACAGTCATTAAGGCATTTATACCTTAAGCAAAGACCTCCATAGCCCCCAAAATTAGCAAAACAAATCCAATAAGGAAGAAGCAGCCGGATGAAGAGCTGGCACTTCGAAAATGGTTCAGTGTGAACCAACAAGTACAAAAAAGGCGCATTCCAGAGTCCCAGCAGTTAACTGGAAAATACGACCGGAAAACCAAGACAACAGGAAAAACGGAGGTAGGAGACGCGATTTTACTAAAAACAATTTAGCATACAGGCACGACTATAGCAAAGCAGTTTAGTCAACCGCTCAGAGTATCAAAAAAGCGATATGGATGGCACACAATTGGGAGGGCGGCGAGGAGTACTGCTTGACTGAGAGAGAAGAATTCCACCCACGGAGTAAATCAGACAGTATAAAACAGCGCAAAAAGGTCATTGCCAAACAGAAAGTTTGCAATCAACACGAGGTTTCGCGAACAGATGAGCTACTTTGCGACCATAGAGAGGACGCGCTTGATAAGGAGTCCTATGTTATCAAAGACCTCCCCGATTTCCGCAGTGCTGCACATGTAGGCTGGCGCGGTGACAACCTTGTTCACATCGTCCACACAAACTTCCTGAAATACGAGACATGCATAGGTGAAATGGCCGGTCAAATACGGTAGTGGGTTGAGATTGGCTGGTGTTTCGAAACGGTCCACTCACTTATTATAAAATCCCACACGGACAATGGAGATCCCTGAAGCCTTTGCGCTAGCAAATGGGCTGAAACAGAGTCATCTGCTGGTTGCCACCATAGTAAATCGCATGGAAGGCTACCGCAAGGAGTGGCTGAGCGCAAACTAACAAAGTGGCGGATAACTACCTAACAGCCGTCACATGCAAGCACCTTAGAGAGTTTCCAAAGCCAGTGTCGGTGTTATCTTGCTCACAGATGAATGCACACTATAAACCACAATGGAAGCAAACATGCAGTTCTGTCTACAGTCGCTCCAATTTAGGACGGACCATCAGCAGTCAGAGCGGAGGTCAGGCACAAACCGGTGCAATATTTTGAGTCCAACGAAGCCGCCTCAGTGAACGTAGAACTATTTTTACACCAGTGGACAAAAACGCATGCCTGAGAAAAAAAAATTCAATAAATATGAATCTCGACGACGAAGTTGCGAATCGGATTCCTGAAGTCAGCCAGCTCTTCGGTAAGTAAAAGCACTCAGTCTGAAGCCATCAGGGTAGACTGTTTAGCATAAAACCAACCATATGCTAGGCTGTTGTCCGGAAAATTTTGTCCAACAGGGCCGGCGGTGGTGTGTATAAATGTTAAGTAACAAACTTGATAATTTTAACTTGTGATCTCTCCCGACAATATTTAAGGTGGAGTGGCGAGAAAGGATTCGAGGCAATTAGACTAGGGGAAAAAACCGGCGTCCTCAGTGTTCAAAACATGCTGAGGTAGATACCACTGCGTTGAAGCGGGAAAGTCTATATAATCAATGAATACGTCCCTATTAGGCTCGCAGGCGATGAGGGAAAGGTTTCAGCAAAGAGCTCCTTGAAGATCCCTCTCAAGCACCTGCTTACAAACCCTGAAACCAGGCCGATAATCAGCAGGCTTGGCGCATTGCCGAATAAAGCTTTCCTGCAATCCGACTGAAGAGCTGAGGCTTATGCACAGAGGAAAACTACCAAGACTCAAGTACAGCACACCAGCGATGCAAGCACCGACCATCATGCCCACATTGTCAACAGACATTAAAAGCACGGATGTGCTTTGTTGAAATCGCCGAGTTCAGTGCGATGTTAACACAACCAACCATTTTGCCTGGCAAAAAAATCACGAAAATTCGACGCCAGACGCTGCGTTCATCGGAAACTTCCTAGTGAGCACAGCATCGGTAAGTTGCACTGTGTCTCCTCCATAATCCACCTTGCTCTGTTAGCAAGCCAACGTCCAGACTAGCAAATGTCAGCCCGGGCATACTGACTGACAAAACTAACTAGCTTATCTATGCGTGCTACGCATGATCTGCTTCCCTCAGATGTCACAGCAGTGAACATAAGAGCAACGCAAGATTATGGTTTCACAGAAGCCTGACGCTCAGCACTTGGAGGACTGAGTCACGCGGCCAAACCACGGCTCCTACAGCGTTCTGGTTAACTTATTTGTGTCAAATTTATAATATTATGGAGTTTGCAGACTAGTTGTAGTATATTGTCCAGTTAGTCTTACTCCCTCTTCCTTATTCCATGCACTGGGAATAAGTGCGAGAGTGACGTGGAATGAAGGATAAAAAATGCCAAAAAAAGGTCTTCATGAGTTTCTTTTGGGAGCGTTGCGCATAAAATCACAGTCACTCGATTACATCGATGGGTCAGCATATTGCATCCAAGTTCATAAAAATGACAGTATATAAACAACAAGCAAACCGAGATCTTCAAGGGACTAATTATTGTCACCAGGGATATTTAAAAGTTTTCGGGCTTAATATCACGCATAGATGGCATAAAGTCAAATTTTTAGACTTCAACAGGAACAGGACGAGCTTGAATTAGTTTGATGCCCTAAACGTACCAGTGACTAGAACATCAATACGGTGTTTTGTTCTCGGCAACTTAATACTGTCCACATTCGTAAGGCCATCATATGAACGCAAAAACTCGGATATAGCAAGGAACTCTTGGGTCAGAGTGCTCGGGTAACTACTTAGCATCCATTATCTACGTTTTGTTTTTTTTTTAAAAACCTATGCACTCAGTTAACTTAGTACATATTTTAAATAAGTGAAATCATATCCCCGTATACAGTGTTAAACTTTATTTTGATGCAACTCGGCATACACGTCCAAGTTTTCCGGTGAGCGAAATAACCTTCCAACCTTTAAGCTAGGGGTCATATCGCAGGACGATGACTCACAATGAGGAAGTATCCAAATTCGTATAAATTGCGATGGAACCGTAGACCTACAATTTAAAACCGGAATAAAAACCATAAAATACATGGGGAGTGCTGGGTGGCTCAGTGAGTAGCTGGATCCCTTTAAATTACGTTGTGAGGCAGAAGAGAATCGGCACATACGCAAGCTGCGTAAGCTGCGTAAGCAGCATAGATGACCCTTCCAAGGTATGGGGAATACATCTTAGAAGGAGAAAATCCTAAAAATTAACGATCAATCGGAAAGAACTGATTTCGCAAGATCTGCTCAACGATAAAATCCTGCGACATTCGGGTAAGCTACATACTTGCATAAGTCACATATATAAGACCTACCGTTATGTCTCGAGGTTCGTGAGAGGCCCCCATGTCCTTGACGGCGAAGCAGGCACCACAGTTCTGCCACCTTCCCCCCTCGTCAATCTCCTTGCCGAGGGTTATCTTGACACCCGGTAGACAGCGAGCGGCCAGTACGGGAGCAATACAGCATAAACTAACGTGCAGGATTACAAACAGAGGCAAGCGTCAACACCTATTCCCGGCGGACAGAAAGTGAGCTACTAAAATCTGAGTCCAATCAAAAACTGAACAGCAATTATGTTTCAATCGTCATCACAGAACAGCTGGGGTAGGTTTACGGTGATACAGTGGCAAGAGAGACGAATTTACAAAGCGGTAATGACCACTAAAAAATGCTGTGTATTAAGGAATACCATAGAAACAGTAAAAGCGCTATTGTTGGAAGGTGCATAAACAAATTTACTATTTTAAATCATTACCCTGACGCTATAGGTCTTTATTTATGGCGACTAAACAGGGGTACCAGTCCATAGTTCTGATGAAAACCCGAAAAATGCAATCAACTGGAAAATATAGGAAGCCAAGGATAAGTCATTCAACTGTTTCATTGAAAGCACTGGTGGAAAGCGTAATGAAATAGGTGTATGATGGTAATGCAAAAGTTCTATTGGGTAGATGGTTGGGCTACATACCTCAAATTCAAGACGGACACAACCTAAGCAGTTGTGCGCAGGCAATATTTTAAAAATGGCCTAGGATCAAGTAGCTAAGAAATATAATTGACAAAATATTGTCGGCATACACTACGAACATACTCTTGAACAGTAACTCGATAATGCATTGGAAAAGATAATGTAAAGTTCACCGCTTGAAAGTAACCAAAAGGTCTCATGCCAAATGCTTTGATGTCGCAAAATTACGATATCCCAACGTGTAGTTCATGTTGACTAATCATTACCGACCCGGTTAGAGCAGGCCACAAGAACTATCGTGTCGAAATGAAAGCGTTTAAGGTGGATTTAAATAATAGCAACAAAGCCACCTGTAAACATCTAGCACCGAATAAATATGTCTGAAACGCAAAATTAGTATTGACTACTGAAAACGGGATCAAAGTGTAGCACGCCGTAAGATTAGAAATAATTCTGGAATTTGGTGACTAAACATTAACCAAATAGATTTCTTCAGCAGAAGAGTCCTGTCCTGCGCATACGTCCTCATAAGTCATCACGAATGTGCTGGCTACACAGCGTGAGAAACGTTTAAAAGAGATTGTGGAATTTTAGCCCATAAATCGAGTGTCTGAATTGTGGAACCTGGCCGCATTGAGTGACTGTACGAAAATTGGGAAATCAGATAATCAAGTGCCTCCCTAATAGCATGCATATATAGCACTGATATACGTAAATCTCGACATTCCGAGATAGGTTTATCTATAATAAGATTCCGTGCTGTGATTGGTTGACATGATAGTGTGTCTAGAGTGGGCGCGGGAAGCGGCCATCACACTTTTATTTGTCGTGGCTTGCGTACGCACGTGGTTGACCGAAATTCTGCCTGCTCTTGTGTCGAACCCTATTTCTCATTTACATTGCTTAACTGTTTACTATATCAATTTATATTGTTTATTAACCATCTACAATGTATCGGCAGCCCTGTAAAAGGACCATTAGAAGGCATGTTGCCCGCGATGTCACGGAAATATACCGCGAAGTTAATGATGAACTTAATAGATATAGATTAAAGTGCAGACGAGTTATACATGACGAGGAATGCACGTCAGCATCGCCTAGTGCTCAAATTTGATCGACATGCCCGTTGATGTAGATAAATCCACTGATGAGTCCACAGATGACAGCGAGGGGTATCCCTCATCATCAGATGAGGAGGAAAGCAGCACAGAGAGTGGTATCCCCTCGCATAAGTCGATTCAGGATAGGGTAAGGGAAGGGGCTATTGAATCAAACATTGCCCATAACCACCTACGTAATGTTCTAGAAATTTTTAAATCGCTTGTCTCAGACATGCCCACAGACCCCCGAACACTGCTAAGGTCATCTAACAGCTTTCGTGTTAGTGAAATGGGTACTGGGGAATATGTTTACCTAGGATTGGGGAGTAAAATTAAGCGACTCCTGGAGACGAATAGAATTCCCAAAGGTGAGAATGAGATTGTAGTTAACTTAGCTATTGATGGGTTACCCGTTTTTCGGAAGACCAAGCTAGGATTTTGGCCTATTTTAGCAATGGTTATCCGTCCGTTCATTAGTGCTGTATTCCCAGTTGCTATTTACCGTGGAAAAGGCAAGCCAAATGATGTTCTAGCTTTTTGTAAGCAAAATGTGGATGAAATAAACCAGTTACAGTTAACTGGTATTAGTTTAGATAACTATGATCAGTCAGTTATGGTGCGCATAGCAGCTGTTATATGTGATGCACCGGCTAGATCTTTTGTTAAGCAAATCAAGAATATTAAAGCATATCATGGATGCGAACGGTGCGACGTAGTTGGGGTATATATGGACAAAGTTGTATATGTTGGTGATGGCAATGTGGATAGAAAGGACGATGACTTCAATCTGCCTTTGAACGGCAAACATAGGGCAGGAGTTTCACCATTCGCTGCCTGTAAGTTAGGACTCATATCTAATTTTCCCTTAGATCCACTTCACCTAGTATATCTAGGTGTAGTGAAGAAGTTGATTGGTATGTGGGTTAGGAATCGAAGGTCTAAGACGAGCGGTTTAGTGTACCCTCCCTGTGCTGTCCTCCTCTTCAGTGGAAGAGGTAAGTCGTCGTCTGTTGTCACTTAATGTATACCTACCAGCTGAATTTTTCACAGCGTGGCAGGAACTTACAAGAATATGATTCTTGGAAGGGCACAGAATTTAGGCAGTTTTTCCTCTACCTAGGAATAGTAGTTTTAAAAGATATATTACCAAAAAGTCACTGGAAAAATTTTTTATTACTATTTACAGCTATTCGATTTTTATCTTGTCGAAAACTTTACGTAGATAACATTGGTTTTTTTTAAACAATTACTAAGACTTCTTGTTCAGAAATTCCAAGTTTTATATGGTAAGGAACAGATGGTGTATAATGTGCACAGCATAATGCACATTGCGGACGATGTTCAGCGACATGGGCCTCTAGATTCATTCTCTTCATTTCCGTTTGGACAGATTTACCGCATCAAATTCGTAAGTATGCTTGCTTCCCTAGAGATGGTTTTTATGTGTTAATAGAATTAATAGACCCGTGGCGTAAAGCCACATAGCCATTTACAATATCGGCTACTTACATACCCTTCCCCAAGTGGGAACATTGCACGTGAACCCTACAACCGCACAGCCCACCTAATTAGAGGTTCACTTGCTCTGAAGGGTTGAAGTGGCAATAGATAAAGGATTACAATACCTGAACTTATAAATTACCGTGCGGTTGTAGATATTGATCATGAGCTCACAGCGGCATTCAAAGCGACCACGTCGTTACGGGGATGAGGACTCCTACTTGTGGAACCAGACACCTCCACTATCACCGGTAGGTAGCATGTTGCACATATTAGTATGAATAGGAAGAACAATTAAATGCCGTCTCTGACACATCAGTGGAAACTCTGCCTTCCAGAAGATGTCCTCAGCAAGCAGGTAGGACTGTCATCTTATGAGTATTCATTGTTCTAGACGCATCTGTCTCAAATTCACAATCGGAATTTCAGGCAGATATGTATCGACGTCTAAACATACTTGCAAAACGGCAGCTACAAATACAGGCCACACAACGTCGTATTGTAGGCCGCGTCAGAAGTTTTTCTAGCTAGAAAAACTTCTGACGCGGGCTATCATTTTCTGATTGCCATCAAACAACGGCGTGTGAAAAATAATCGAAAATGAAACGATTATCTGAGAGAAACGTAGCTAGTTTTCTTCCAGCTAAAACTGTAAAGAACTATTGATAATGTGCCAAGCGCGATTACGCAAAAAAGCGAAGTGGAAGTAAGTGTAAACTGCAAGGCTCATCATATACGTAATCACATATGTGATATTAAAAGTTCACTGTGAGAGGTGAGAACAGTATAAACAAAGTTTGAGCAAATCCATAGTATTAACTGTATCGGGAATGTACTGCGAAAATTCGCATGAAATAAGAGCCAAACAAAAGTCATAAATATAGTCGAATTAATTTTGCGTGCTCCTCGCAGAACATAAGGATTCTTCAACTCTAGTTCACGGTGGAACTTTAAATGGGCCTTAACAGTCAGAATTCGGCTGAAAAACATCCGAAATACTCGAACTAAAACGGGTCTTTACTTACCCGATCGGCTTTTTCGACTCATGAAACTGAGACATGACTTTTTCTAAGTCTGGAAGAACCTTACAAGATGCTCCAGACGCAGCGAAGTCTGACCTATAATGTTGAACAGCAATATTAAAAGCAATAATAGCTATAACCATGAGAAACGACTACGGGATGGAACGATAAAAAGGAAGGACAATCAGATACTTACAGCGTGGTGGCCACGCCAAAACCCCCAGGAATCACTAAAGCGTCAAATTCTGAAGCAATCAAGGATTTCAATGGAAGAATTTTTCCTCTGCTGAGGCGCGCAGCTTCAACGAGCACATTCCTGAAAAGCCGTAGCGGTATAAAAAGGAGCAAACCTTTTAGTGGCCATTTCGCTACCAGTAAAATGGTCCACAACACGTGCCTGACTGATATCGGGAGCAAACACTGAAACCTTCGCACCAGCTTTATTGAGGTGTATTAATACACTGAAAGGTCAATGAATGATAGTCAATTACCTCGTAGCCTCGTGTATTTCGGTTCCGTCATAAACGCCACAGCCATGAAATATCTGAATAAATCCCTTAAAAGTGATAGTACGACTTTACCACAGCAACATTTTTCTCTTGAGGTTTTGAACTAAATTTGACGGAATCTACGCTAAAGAACTGCGTGCGAACACCAACTCGAAGAAACCGGACCAAACGATTCATCACACAAACAAGCCACACAATTTTTGTTTTCACGGGAAATTTATAGTGTAGACAAAATAACCAAGGTTACTCTTGGCAGTCTGCGATTCAAGGAGTGTAAGTTACTATCAAACTATAAAGACGGTTTGCCCATAGTTTTACCAGAAGCAAATGTTTAAAAAAATAATTAAAAACTAACTAGCTATCAGTGGATCTTCTCTTATATGGGATATATTTAACGATTGGACGTTTTCAATACGAAGATGTTTCTATTCTGCCGTAGAGCCACTCGTCCGTTGATATTACTCGTTTGTTTGTTAATAGCCCACTAAGCTCAAGCTACTTCATCCCTTATTTTTTGAAAGTCGATACCAGCGTAATTTGTGAATGTTAGGACCTCTTTTATATCATATAACACAAATGAACTATTATGGTTACAAGGGACTATCATCAGCCTTAATCAAATATTTATGTCATAACCTAAATATTGCTTCTTATTCTTACGATTTTTATGTAACAAATAGAGAGTTCAGTGGCAAAAGCCCCAAGAGTCCCAAAATTTCAGGGCACTGTGCCCTGATAGTCTCCAAATCTCGGAGTTCGAACGAGCATGAGGTGAATATTTTAAAACCAATGATGGTAGAATCTAAATTTTATGAACTATACATTAAACAAGACATTGGAATACTGTTTGTGGTTTCTTAGCATCCTGTACAATTTTTTCAATTCAATTCAATTTATTAAAAGTAGTAGACATGGGTCTTTGAGTAACCTATTTTTAAATAAAAAAATTAATTGTATGCTAAAGGCCCAGAGGGCCCAACATATCAAACTTAGTATCGCAGTATAAATAAATAAAAAATGGATAATTGCTGCACTAGGTGAGCAGCCATATTAACAGCAGAAATGATTAATATGGTAGGCATATCCTATTCAGAAATATTTGATATTTTCAAAACAATAGTCAACAATTTTTTGCCTATATGGTGAACAAGAAAATAAGCAGTGTAAAGAACTCCTATGGTTAAATCTGAGGCAGAGTTCGGCCAGCCACCAATTTAAAAAATCTAGGAGAAAAAACTGCTTTCCTAAAAAATTAATAGCTAGATGCAATGGGATAGTATTATGATGTTGCTGACAACGTTTGATGGTTCGGAACGCTCTTTGTCAGGTGAGAGATTAAATAAAACAGTCAGAGCTGCTGTTAATAACCACCAGTGGAAGTGAGAGAGGAGAAACTCATCGTGGACAACAGGGTCAAAACAAAGAGGGAAAAGTAGAGGTCATGAGATCATCACAGACATGCGAATTTGCTGACTGCAAAGTCCACCAAAAAGGAGGCCACACCATCAGAACACGCCTCGATAATCAACTGAATCTGGAGACCATCTTCAAGGTTGCAAAATAAGCGGAAAGTATCAAGGTTGTCAAGAGTTGGTGATTGTAGTTAAAAAGGAGGGGGAGAATGATGGAAATATTTCTAGAGACCAATATAATATCAAGGAAGCTGCCTCAACTACCAGAAGGACCATTTTAAAAATCAAAAAGTTGCGAGTTTGGAAAGGAAACAGACAATAAGGAAGTAATATCTTCTGATGTTTTCGTCTCTTTGATTGGTGGACTATGTAGTCTGCAAGGTCGCATCTCGATGATGATCTCATGACCTCTACTGTCCCCTCTTCGTTTTGACCCCGGTGTCCACGATGAGTTCCTCTTTTCTCACCTCCACTGGTGGTTATGAACAGTAGCTTGGAATGCTATATTATCTCTCACCCGACAAGGGGCGTTCCGAACCCTCACACGTTGTCAGCAATGGCACAATACTATCCCATTGCATCTAGCTATTAATTTTTTAGTGAAGCAGTTTTTTCTCCTAATTTTTTCTAATTGGCGGTTCGCCGAACTCCGCCTCCGATTTAGCCGTAGGAGTTTTTTTACTGCTTCTTTTCTAGTTCACCGCATGTGTCAAAGATTGTTGCTTTTGTTTTAAAAATGGCGGATGCAAATGATATAATTCCGTCACTTTTGTATAAGATATTTAATCTTACTCTTGAAAGTGAAACCTTCCCTATTTTATGGAAGGAATCGCACATTCGCCCAAACAGGGCCAATCTACGTCATTCGATGACTGTAGGCCAATAAATACATTACCAGCAATCTCGAAGATCTGAGAGACCTTGATTAAAGACGAGCTGATGCGTCACCTAACAGAGAATATCCTACTTAAAGCGGCTCATCATGGGTTTCTCGAAAAATGATCTTTTGACACATGCCAGCTCTCTTACTTTGATCATAGGCTACAATCTAGAGATAGTGGTTTTGCAATCTTCACCGTTTATTTCGACTTCACGAAAGCTTTTGTTCGTGTGGATCACGATCTACTCCTGCTATAGCTTACCTCCTTCGCCATAGGTAACAAGCTTTTCAACGGACTACCCGCCGATTTGAATGCTCGTGCACAGCGATTTAAAATTTCTGATGTTATCTGCATACCCACGCACGTGAGGAGTGGAGTTTTTCAGGGAAGCGTACTCGGCCCACTCCTTTTTTGCCTTTTTGTGAACAATGTTCCTGATTGTTTTCAGTATGGTAGTCTCTTTATGTATGCTGACGATTTAAAATTTGCCTATCGCTATAAAGCTGCTGATCGCCAAATCGTGCTTGAGCTCTTAAAAAAAGGATCTTTAAGCCTTTGCTCATTGTTTTTCACATGGTGCCTTTCGTTTTCTTGGCACAAGTGCTCCATTATGGTAAGCAGTGACAACCATCAGCCTCGTCTAAGCAAAGACGGTCATGACCTAAATGTTCCCGGGAATATAAAGGATCTGGGCATATCATATTATATTAGTCTTAATCTGTCAGAGCACTGCGTCCTGACTGTCTCAAAAGCACACTAAACCACTGGGTTTATTCTCAGAAATTGTAAAACTGTCAATATTAGGACCAGCCCTATAAAATGTATGTCAGACCTAGTCTGGAATACTGCTCGTTTCTTTTTAGCCTTTTGCACGCGAGTGAACAGAGGAAGATAGAATCAGTCCAGTACTTTTTACTGAAAGAGTTTCTACTTCAGAGCACAGAACCCGGTCCTAGCAACAACGCTGTGAGCTTAAAAGCCTCGACCCATTGTGGCTTCGTAGATTACAGAAGGGACACTTTTTAACGTTTAAACTTTAAGCAGTTTTATCTTTATCCCACTTATATCCATGAGGCACCTCGACCACTCTCGGGGCACCAATCATAGAGCTGTATTCTTATTTCTTTCTTTGGCACGCACCGTTAGATACCGTCAGTTTTTTCGGTTAACGCTATAGCAATCTGGAATAAACTACACAGAAGTATTAAAATTCTGCAAAAACATCCTTTGATTACGAGAGCTTCCACTTGTTTCCTTCATTCAGGACACCTGCCACTAATTTTGTGTGATGATTTTCTGGAAGCTCTCTTCCCTGCTGATGGTGTCCACGGAATCTGAATCTTGTACCGGACTTCATGCTGAAAGCAATATTTCTGGCTCTGCAGTCCATAATCGTGTTATTCCTCGCTCGACAGCGAGCAGCTATTCGCCGGCAACCTGCTGCAAATACAGAACACCAGATCCAAAACATTGGAAGGAGAAGTACTACACCGTGAACCTGTGTCAATACTTCCCTGTCCTGAACTTAAATCTGTTCAATAAGCTGCAGTTTTTTCTCTCCTGAAAACTCTTTAAAGAACGATCAGGCGTTTCTTTAACAGTCAGCTTGACCCCTTACTGAATATACTTTTTTGACCTTGCCTGTAAACTGGAAATAAATAAAAAAATATATAAGGGAGATAGGCAGAGCCTTTGTTAAACCTATTTACAGATAAATGCTAGCCTCTACCCACTCGGCCATATTGGCAGGGGATCTTGTCAAGCAAGTTAATGTACAAGCAGAAAACAATTTTAACTATCGTTATTCTGCTATTTGTTCACCTCCCGCTAAACGGGGTAAAAAGTTCAGTAAAGCAACTAATGTAGCTTACGAAGACGAAACATGTATGGGGTGTTTCAGCCTCCAGCAGAAATTCTCATGGGATGGAGCAGGAAATAAGGAATCTAAGACAAGAAATAGATAACTTAAAAAAATCTTTATCTTGCCCAACTGCTAAAAAAGCTCCTGTTCGTAATAAACCTACCACAAAGCAAAATTCGTATTCAATCTTACATAAAAGTCACATTAAACATATCGCGACTGCTGGACCTGGTAAACCAGAGGAATTTTCGCTACTTCCGAAGGGAGCCCCATCTAGTCCTTGCGCCACTCCACCGGTACTTAGTTCGGGTAGCATCAGCACTTATCTGGCTTTACCACCCACCGCTACATCACTGGTAGACGTTGCACCAACATGCGATGTTGAAGAGGTTGGTGAGTTTGTAAAGCCAAAGAAGAAAAGATCTAAGAAGAACAAGTCGTGCAGAGACTTGGCTCCAGCCTGCCCTAAATCCGGCTCATCTGGACCTATCAGGCAAAGTGAGCTGGTTACCAGTACTCACTCAGCTGAAAGATCTGAGTTACAAACGGGCCCTAGATTGAGTCGAAAACAGAATGTAGTCATTAAAGGTGTCCCGGAGTCAGCTTCAATTATTCCAAAGGGCAGAGTTAAACATGACTTGGAACTCCTTCAATTGTATGCAAAAACGCTGCTGACGGACGGCGAGTCCATTCATATTCTCAAGGCATATAGAATAGGAAGGCTCTGGCTACACCCGATTCAAATCCTCGACCATGACCTCTTAAAAATCATCTTGGAAAACGAAGCGCGGGCACAGCTCCTGCTACAGAGAAAAATCAACCCTGCGGGGTCCGCATTCTGAAGTGTTTTTCAACCGGAATATGGGTTGAAAGAGCGAATGAAAATGCGACAGCTAATAATAGAACTGAAAACACGAAAGACCAATGGCAAGGCAAATCTCAAAATAAGGGATGGACAGATAGTTCAAGTGAAAAGAGCATTTATCTGGCCGAAGGCAGTCACCCTGACAGCCTAACTGTCCCGTTTCAGAAACCAAAAATGTGCCTGCTTAAACTAATCGTCCTCAATGCCAGATCTCTGCTTAAAAAGATGCCTGTGCTCCATACTCTGGTTTTCATCCACCGCCCGGACATTGTAATAGTTACAGAGACATGGGCAACACCCTGTGTATCCGACTCCGAACTCTCTATTCTAGGCTACGCTTACGTTCGGAATGATCGACACTAGGGCCGTGGCGGAGGAACCTGTATCTATGTTTTGCAACCACTTACATTTTTTCCATTGGACTATCGCCAATTTACCGCGGTAGAGGAGAACTGTTGGCTCCGAGTAGATCTAAAAGATAACTTCTCTTTACTCGTTGGTAGTGTCTATCGCCCACCCAATGCCAGCGAGGATTACGATCTTTGTCTCTCGCTGGCATTTCACGCTGCAGCTGACTTAAATCTGAAGTACTGCTTGATTGCAGGTGACTTCAATCTTCCTGAAGTTCACTGGTTTCCAATTCCGGTCCTGCAAAGTTCGAAGACCTACTTGAGGCCATAGATATAGGCATGTGGGGACCAGGTAGTTTGATTTTCACCCGAGGATCAAACATACGTGATCTTGTTTATGAGGTTGTCAGCCATCGTCAGTGTCACCTTTAGATCCACTTGGGAATTCTGATTATACTATAGTTCTTTCTACACTAGAACTAGAGGCTGCCGAAACGTTTTCCAGAAAATATAGCTTTTTTCGTGATTTCAGATCAGCAAATATGAGGTAATTGCTAACACACCTTAATTCCCACGACTGGACTAACTTCTTTGTATGTTCGGATGTGAATGTTTGTACTGATACTTTTTACAAAGTTCTAGGTCCACTCATTTCTCGTTTTGTTCCCCGTAAGAAAATAATTAATGTCAAGGATGAAGTCTACCTCCCTTTATCATTCCGCCGTAGACTGCATAGACTCTCCCGTCATTTTCATCTACAAAACGACACCTCCGTCCTGCCCTTGATCCAGCAAATTTTTGAAGAGGCTAAGAGGCTGTCTGACGAAAAACGACATACCGATGAGGTTACCTTTGCCGAAAACCCTTCGTTAAATGTTGCGAAGCTCTTTTCGCGCACAGTAAAAGCGCAGAGAAAAACACAGCACCCCGTACTTCGAGACGCCTTAGGAAACCCAATAGCTGACGCTAAGTTGACTGCTGATAGCTTCAATGCTTTCTTGTCTATAACGTTTAGTGAACATACTGTCGCCCCCTTTTCTAACATCCGGGTTTGGACCGGTAACGTCCTCGAAACCATAACTTTTTACCCTCTGGGACGTGACCGTAGCCATTCGGCGTTTCGTCAATCTTACAGTCCAGGATCAGATGGCGTCCCTGGTCAGCGTTCTAAAGGCGGATGCAAACGATATTTTCCGTCCCTTCTGTATAAGATATTTAATCTTGCTCTTGAAAGTGAAACTTTCCCTATTTTATGGAAGGAATCGCACATACTGCCTATTCAAAACACGGCCGACCTACGTCATTTGACGACTTTAGGCCAATAAATACACTACCAGCAGTCTCGAAGATCTTCGAGACCTTGATCAAAGACAAGATGATGCGTCACCTAAGAGAAAATACCTACTTAATGCGGCTCAGCATGGTTTTCTCGAAAAAAAGGTCTTGTGACACTTGCCAGCTCTCTTTCTTTGATCATGTGCTACAATCTAGAGACAGCGGTTTTGCAATTTACACCGTTTACTTCGTTTTCACTAAGGCTTTTGATCGAGTTGACCATGATCTCCTACTGCTGAAATTTGCCTCCTTCGGCATAGGTAACAAGCTTCTGAACTTAATATTTTCCTATTTGAATGCTCGCGCACAACGGGTTAAAATTTCTGATGTTATCTCCAACCCCACGCATGTGAGGAGCGGAGTTATTCAGGGCAGCGTGCTCGGCCCGCTTCTATTTTGCCTCTTTGTCAACGATGTTCCTGATTGTTTTCAGTATGGTAGGCCCTTTATGTACGCTGACGATTTAAAAGTTGCCTATCGATATAAACCGGTTGATCGCAACATCGTGCTTGAGCTCTTAAAAACGGATCTTCAGGCCTTCGCTCAGTGGTGTCGCACATGGCGCCTCTCACTTTCTTGGCAAAAGTGCTCCGTTATGGTTATTGGCGACAACCATCAGCCCCACCTAAGCATAGACGGTCACGATCTAAACGTGCCCGGAGTTATAAAGGATCTGGGCATATCATACTCTAGTAGTCTTAATCTGTCAGAGCACTGCGCCCTGATTGTCTCTGAAAGCACGCCAAACTACTGGGTTTTATTCTCAGAAATTTTAAAACCGTCAAACATTAGAATCAGCCTCTATAAAATGTATGTCAGGCCTAGTCTGGAATACTGCTCGTTTCTATTTAGTCTTCTGCACGCTTGTAAACGAAACAAGATAAATAAATAAATAAATAAATAAATAAATTGTATATTTAAGGCCCAGAGGGCCCCATCATTCAAACTTAGTATCATGGTTTAAATAAATACAAAGTGGATAATTGCTGCACTATGTGAGCATCCATATGAACAGCAGAAATGAGTAGTATGGTAAACATATCCGATTCAAAAAGATTTGCCATTTATAAAACAAAAGTCAACAATCGTTGGCATATACGGTGAACTCGAACAGAAGCAGTGAAAAAAACTCCTAGGGGTTAAATCGGAGGCGGAGTTCGGCGAGCCGCCAATTTAAAAAAATAGGAGAAAAAAACTGCTTCACTTAAAAATTAATAGCTAAATGCAATGGGATAGTATTGTGATGTTGCTGACTGCGTATGAGGGTTCGGGACGCTCCTTGTCGGGTGAGAGGTAATATAGCAGTCAGAGCTACTGTTTATAAACACCAGTGGAGGTGAGAGAGGACGAACTCATCGTAGACAACATGGTCGAAACGAAGAGGGGACAGTAGAGGTCACGAGATCATCATCGAGATGCGACCTTGCTGACTGTATAGTCCATCACCAAAGAGGCAGAAACCATCAGAACCCACTTTTGATCATCAACAGATCCTGGAGACTATCGTCAGGGTTGCAAATTCGAAGGAAAGTATCAAGGTTGTCAAGAGTTGGCAATGCTAGTTTAAAAGGAGGGGAAGAAAAAGTGAATGCAAAGATTGACTCTGCAGAGGATGATGGAAAATATAATTAGAGACCAATATAATATCAAGGGATCTGCCTCAAATACCAGGAGGACCCTTTTTCAAAAATCCAAAAGTTGCGAGTTTGGGAAAGAAACAGACAATAAGGACTTTATATCTTTCGAAGTTAAATGTTTGCGTAATTTGGTTTTTGAAAATAGCTAATGTAGACGACAACCTAATTTGCAGTGGTAGATTATTCCATATGAAAGCATATTTGGAGGCAAAAAAACTGAGACCGGTTGGTTGTGGAGCTAAGGGGGTGGTGAAATGATCATGGAGGAATTACGAGTGGCATAGGGTCGATTTACCGGAGTGAGAGCGTTAATTCGTGGGATATTTGGGCTAGAATTAACGCGAAACAGGAAGCAGAGACCAGCTTCGAGTCTTCTAACCCACAGAAATTTAATGTTTGCTAACTGGCATCTATCCGTATAAGAGAAACTGGATCCAGGAAGAGAAAAATAGTTTTCGAGTAAAAACCCTCTGAACTTTTTCAATCTTACTGCGGTCAGAGGCGTTCATCAGCCCAAATAGGGGACAGCAGTATTCGAGGATAGGAAGAACAAACATGCGGTATAGGTTTAACTTTATTTCCGGAAGGAAGAAATTATGTGATATAAAACCACATATCTGTGCAGCCTTTGCAGAAATTCGATCTGCATGAGGCGATAATGCTAGCTTATTCGTGTAACTTAGACCTAAGTCTTTTTATGGTTGATCGTTCTAAAAGTGTACTATTTTTGAAATACTAGGGGTCCAGGAAGCTTGGCGGGGCCAAAACACATGAAACTGCTCTTGGATGGAGAAAAATTCCATCTGCCAAGTACAGCTCCAACGTGAGAGCATTAGTAGATCAGTGTTGATTTTTGTCAACGCAACTATTAGCAGTGTCTTTAGAAAAGGAATAAATGCACTTGAGATCGTCAGCGTAAACGAAATTTTGTGAATTTGTGAGTAAAGTTGAAATTTCGTTAATGTACAGAATGAAGAGAAGGGGACCTAGAACGGTGCCTTGAAAACGCCACTCGTGATCGGTTGAGGCGTCGAATAGCTATTACCTACTAAGACCTTCTGGCTGCGGTTAGACAAGTAGGAACCAATGAAGTCAAGGAGAGGAGGCCGGATGCCGAGGGCTTCCAGTTTCACTAGAAGACGTCTGTGCGGTACCTTGTCAAAGGCTTTGCTCAGGTCAAAAGTAGATCACAACCACTGACTGTTGCTCGTTACGAAGGGAAGTGACGAGGTTAAGAAAAAGCTAAGTGACACACTTCGCATGATCTCCCAGGTAGAAAACCATATTGTGAGTCGCTTTAAAGCTTATTTTCTTGGCAAAAAGTCGAGAATTTGATTGAAAAAATAATTTTTTTTCAAGAAGTTTTTGCGAGAGCCGGGGGTTTTGTGAACGCCTCGATAATTATTTACGTCCGAACGAGATCCCGACTTGAAGACAGGAAGAATAATAGATGTCTTCCATGAGTCAGGAAAGAATCCATTTAAAAGATAAACTGAGAATACATGGCTAAGCAATCGGGGAAAGCTCGGCACTCTCTTAATAACTGAGTTTGGAATACCGTCAGTTCCCGAAGAGTGCGAGTTTTTCAGACGAATTATTTGCTTACGAATTAGTTCTAAGGAGAAATCAATAGTGCTGATAACATTCAATGAGGATGCCTGAAACGTCGGAACCGGTTCAGATTCCATCGTAAGATGATTTGCAAAAGAACGCACTAAACAGTTCTGCCTTGTCAGAGTCTTCAGAACGAAGTTCTTGTCTTCATTTAGTAATGGAGGAATTTCATAACCTAGTTTAGAAGAGAATCGACGGCGGAACAGTTGAGCAACAGATTTTGCAGAGTTTGGCTCACTGAGTGCGCAAGATTCCCTCTGTCTGTCATGTGCAAGACGAATCTTAGAGGCTAATTCAAAAAAATCTCAGCGATCCTTAGGTGTACAGATAACGAACTAGTATAGTGATCTTTCAACTGCTTCTTCAATTTCTTTAGTCGTGGCAAAAGAAAGTGAGGAACGGTTGATTCCGAGACGTAGGGCTTGACTATTTTGGTTGGCACAAGCTTCAGGATGTTATTTGAAACGACTGACACGAAGTCACAAAGACTTGCTGCGTCGTTCATGGAGGAGATAGAATCAGTCCAGCACTTCTTTAGAAAAAGAGTTTTCTATTCAGATCACCAAAACCTGTCCTAACAACAACGCTGTGAGCTTACAACCCTTGACCCGCTATGTCTTCGTAGATTACAGAATTGACTATTTTTACTGTTTAAACTACTAAACAGTCGTACATTTAACCCCCTTACATCTCTGAGGCACCTCGACCATTCTCGGCGCACCAGGCATCGAGATGTATTTTTATTTCTTCCTTTGGCACGCACAGTTAGATACCGACAGTTTTTTTCGGTAAACGCTATAGCAATCTGGAATAAGCTACCTAGAAGTATCAAAATTCAGCAAAGCTATCCCTTGTTTACGCGAAATGTCACTAGTTTTTCTACATTCAGGACACCTTCCAACACTTTTGGGTGCTGACTCTGTTGAAGCTCTCTTCGGTTCTGATGGCGTTCACGGACTCTGAATCCTGTGCTGGTCTTCATGTTGAGGAGAAAAATTACTGGCTATGCAGACCTTAATCGGCTTTTTTCTCAGTCGACAGCGAACAGCCGCTTGCCAACATACCTGCTGATGCAGAATACCGGATCCGTAACACTGAATGGAGAGGTTCTTCACTGGGCACCTGTTAACGCGTCCCTGTCCAGAACTTTAATTACTCAATAAGCTGCAGTTTTTTCTCCTGAGAACACATGAAACAATGATCAGGAGTTTTTTCACTGTCAGCTTGACCTTCTACGCTATATATATATTTTTGACCTTGCCTGTAAACTGGCAATAAATAAATAAAATAAAATAAAATAAATATATGCACATGTTACATGGCGATAGCAGTTTTAGTATATCGATCATTGCTGTCGATTTAATATATGTCCATCAAGTAAACATTCATCAAGTCTTTTTAAACATTTAAACGCTTTCAGCCTAAACAACCGAAGTTGGCAGTTTGTTCCATTCTTCAATCACCCGTTGGGAAAAAATTTGGCCCGCACTTCAAGTTTGGCGTGTTTTATTTTCAGTTTGTATTGGTGACTATGAAGACTTGTCATGTTTGCCAACTCAAAAAAGTCGGCCACCTGAAGAGCACAATCAAATTCTCCGACCAGTTTTAAGACAAAGATCATATCCCCTCTGTATTGCCTACAAGAGAGAGGAAAAATGGTTAGTCTTTCTAGTTTGCCCTCGTAGGGTAGGCATTTCAATACGCTGACTAGTTTGAACGCCCTCCGTTGAAAATTTTCCAACGGAACGTAGTCAGGTTTTTATCCAGGGGCACCACGCCTGAACGCATTATTTCAACACCAGCTTGATGAATGTTCCAAACACGCGCCCAAAATGCTCTCTGTCCCATCAAGTTTAGCTATTTATTTTTAGAGATAGTTTTTTTCTCCGTGTTTTTTATTAAATTGGCGGCTCGCCAATTTCTGCCCCGGATTTAACCGTAGGATTTTTTTATTGCTTCTTTTCTAGTTCACCATATATGCCAAAGATTGTTTACTATTGTTTAAAAATGGAAAATCGTTCTGAATCGGATATGCCTACCATATTATACATTTCTGCTGTTAATATGGCTGCTCACATAGTGCAGAACATATGGGCTATTTATTTATTAATACGGTGATACTTGGGTTTGTAATGATGGGGTCATCTTGGCCTTAAATATACATCTTATTTATATGGTTGACAATCAAGGTTCTTGGCTCTACATGTCTGGATGTCCGAACTGTTTATCGGCCACCTAGGTTAGACCAAGTCGCAGGCGTCCACTTGTAGGAGCAATTAAAAAACTTATCCAGTAAACCTAATATCATGATTATGGGTGACTTCAACGCACCAGGAGCACTGGAGCACTGTTTAGGCATCATGCTCAAAATCGTTTTTTGATAGTTTTTCTAACATATTACACTTTTTTCTGTTCATATGGCTGCTCACATAGTGCAGCAATCATCCACCTTGTATTTATTTATACCGCAATTCTACGTTTGTAATGATTGAGCCCTCTGGGCCTTAAATATGCAATTTTCTTATTCATTTCTGCAAAAGACCTTGAAAACACACCTCAAAACATGTCCTGCTCCCAAACAGAATGCATGGACGACAAAGGGTTAACTGTCTTGACCTGGTTTTAAAAAAAATCAGGCAGCATTGACGAAATTATTTCAATGCATCCGCTCTGTGCAAGTGATCATGTGGTGCTGGTGTATGAGTACTCCTTTTTCTCAGTTGCGCCTGCTATAGAGGAAAAACGGCGTAACGTTTGGCAGGAAATTTTCATCAAATGCGTGCAGATTTAACAGACTTCCAAATTTACCTCAATTGTTTGGAGAACTGTGAACGACGATTGGGCGTTGTTCTGGAATGCTCTTCTGAAACGCATGGACAACCACTAAACACTTACGATTGTCCATCAAAGCAATCGTCCTGTGGTGGCTAGACCACAATCTAAAAAGGGAAATAAAGAGGAAGCACGAATTGTAGAGAAAATACTGCGAGTCTTATCAAGTTGCATCACACCAAAGCTTCGCACATACCTACAGATAACGGGGATATAGGTAATCTTCGATCCGTCTGTATGACTCTGCCTAGATTCCAGTGTTAAACAATTATTTTCTTTCTATGTGACTATGTTACTCACTTCTTTATATTAACATATTTATTTTAACCGGAATATCTTTGATGAGCCTTATCCCACATAAATGTTCGTCAACATTCGTTTAAGCAGCAAATTTTTGGTACCTGGGACGGGCTCCCAGGCGAAGTCATATGGGTGGACACGATAGATACATGCAAACATAAACTGGATTTAAATTCACTTGACAACTACAGTTCAATCTTACAGGAAGGCACTGCGACATCATAGCAAAGTTGTGCATATACATGGAGATAATGGTGGTTAACTCTGCCTAGATCCCACTGTCAGAAAAGCTTTTACTTTCTAGGTAAATATTTTACTCAATACTTTATATTAACAAATGTATTTTAACTGCAAAATCTTCAATGAGCCTTATCCAACCTGGATGTTCGTTGACCTTCGTTTTCGCAGCGAGTTTTCAGTTCCGTGATCGAAGTCGCAGACGACGTCATATGAGTGGACACGAACAATACATTCAAACATAAACTGTATTTATATTCGCTTGACAATTACCGTTCATTCTTACAGGAAGGAACTGTTACATCATAGAAAAGCTTTGCACATACATACAGATAACGGTGATACGTATTTTTTGACAGAGGTAATCATCGGACCTTCAGGATGCCTGTGCCCAAATTCCACTGATAAAAAAATTTCTTTCTACGTGAATATGTTATTCACAATTTTGCAATAACGTTTATTTCGACTGACATATTGCAGTTAGATTTCTTTATATGAATAGGGTCTTCAAAGGCAATGCCTATTACCCTTAAATATAATGTACTATACTGTATTAAGTAAAAAACATAGAGAAAATAACTGAGAAGCCTTATCCTTAAAACGTAACGAGAATTCGAGAAGACTTTGCTGCATACCTTCTGCGCGCCCTTCGCATTCGGTTTTAAATTTTCAACGTCCGAGGAATTCACTGCTTTCGAGACTTTGGTCTACTGGTCACTCTTGCGGATTTTATTTATTAAGCTTTGGACTCTATTTGACATACTCTTCGTCCTCATAAGACTACTAAAAGTCAGCAGCGGAAACGTTCGATATCCTCCTTCTGTGCTCTTCTCGTCAGCAGCTCTACGAGATATTCCAGTCTAAAAGAGACTGAGTCATTTCGATATTTTATTCATAAATTTGATCTCGCTAAAAACTTCGTTTAATAACTTAAACACTTTTTATCGTTTTTGCGATCTACCATGGAAGTCAATAATACAGCCCTTGGAACTTTCTCCATCCAAGAGTAGATTAATGTGTTTTGGCCCCGCCTAGCTTCCTGTACCCATAGTATTTCAAAATAATACACATTTAGAACGATCAACTATAAGAGACTTAGGTCTAAGTTACGCGATAAACTAGCGTTATCGCCTCATGTAGATCGAATTTCTGCAAAGGCTGCACAGATATATGGTTTTATATCACATAATTTCTTCCTTCAGGAAATAAATTTAAACCTTTACCGCATGTTTGTTCTTCGTATCCTAGAATACTGCTGTCCCCTCTTTGGGCTGATGAGCGCCTCTGACCGCAGTAAGATTGAAAAATTTCAGAGTGTTTTTACTCGAAGACTATGTTCTCTTCCTGAATCCAGTATTTCTTATAGGGATAGACGCCAGTTAGCAAACATTAAATTTCTGTGGGTTCGAATACTCGAAGCCGGTCACTGCTTCCTGTATCCGTTACATCTAGCCCAAATCTCCCAAAACTTAACGCTCTCACACTGGTTGAACGACCCTATGCCACTCGAAATTCCTCCATGAACATTTCACCATCCCTTAGCTCCACAACTAATCGTTCTCAGTTTCTTGCCTCCAAATATGCTTTCATATGGAATAATCTTCCACAGGAAATTAGGTTGGCGTCTACATTAGCTATTTTTAAAACAAAATTACGCAAAAATTTAAATTCGGAAGATATAAAATCCTTATTGTCTGTTTCCTTCCCAAACTCACAACGTTAAGATTTTGAAAAGGGTCCTCCTGGTATTAGAGGCAGCTCCTTTAATTGTATATTGTTCTCTAAGGATATTTCCATCATACGCCGCAGAGTCAATCTTAGCATTCACTTTTTCGTCCCCTCCTTTAAACTAGCATCACCAACTCTTGAAAACCTTGATACTTTCCTCCGATTTTGCCACCCTGACGATGGTCTCCAGGTTCAGTTGATGATCAAGGCGGGTTCTGATGGTTTCGTCTCTTTGCTGGTGGACTATGCAGTCATCAAGGTCGCCGGCTTCACATCTTCTAACCCACAGAAGTTTAATGTTTGCTAACTGGCATCTTAGCTTCTGAGCCCAACTGTGCACAATCGCTTAAAATCCTCAACTCCAAGATAAGTTTAAATTGTGCATTATTTGAAGATATTGAGACATTTTTCCGCTCAATTTTAATCTAAATTTATAAGAAGTGTGCTTATGTACCCTAGCTCCTAAGTTGTGGCATCAAACCGTCTATATCCTCACGTATTAATATACTAGAAATATGACGGACGCAAAAGTAACCATCGATAAACTAGATCTCTCTGCTATCCTACGTCTGCAAAACTTTATCGAAAAATATGAACATCTATTTACGTTGCTCAACTCATTATTAGACTCAAACTCTTTTGCAAACAGCTTAATAAGCGTACCACCAAATAGAACCGATCATACACGTAGTCTCAACAGAGGTCGCTGATAGGTCCAAACGCAAGTTTAATGTCATTATCCGACATATCCCCCACTCGGTAAACCCAACACCATCAATCCAACAACTCATATTCTCGTGGGGGCTAAACATCCGCATAGCTTCCACCAAAAGGCTTAACTCAAGAAGCAAAAATAAGCCAGTGTTAGTGACTTTCTATTCACAAACCGAAGCCGATCTAGTTCTTCAAAACCCTGAAGTAAACAGATTTCTGCTCACCCGAAAAGCATTCATAGGTCCAGACCTCACACCTATGCAAAGACGTGAACTTCAGGCCAAAGCCACACAGCTCAAACCAGATGTTAATCATACCGTCTCCTCAGTGGAACCTCAAGCAGGCACTTCCAACGCTGCCAACTATAATACAAAGCGTATAAGTCAGTTAAAGCAAAATAATAAACATAGTGTCTCTTTAGCTAAAACCTTTGGCAAGTTTATCTAATTGTTATTCTGACACTCATAATACTAATCGAATAACTGCTTCAGCAGTTAGGAGAGGATGTCAGCATCAAACGAAACGAGCACCTCAAAATGATAAAACCTCTCTGGAACATCTTGATGACACAAATTCTGGATCCAGTCATGTCGCAATATTAGATAGTAATATAAGTGTTACTATTACTCCGCCAACTGAACAACCAGTAACAGAAATTGTCGACCTAGCAACTCATACAACTCCTATTTCGTAAATGTTTATCCCTTCAAGCTCAAAAGATAACCCTTTTTGTCTTTCAGTTAGTATTCCTATAAAAAAATCTTTATTGAGCACACCAAAACTACTAAAAAGCCCAAAAAATGTCAACCCAATAAATATGAGGGCTCCAAACTGCAAACTCTCTCCTCATCTTTTCCCAGTAGCTTTCCCCATGAATCGGAGAAAGGACCATCGGGAATTTAAGTGACCCTCTTGAAACTATATTTTCACTACCTCGAGTCGCCCATGAACTAGGATGTCTCCTTATATCACCAGTACTCCAAACGATGACGTCATTCGAACGTTCACATTCGGTGGTCCACAGTCTAAAATGCTACCGTTTCTTTGGATACTTACCATCATCAGAATTCAATTATGGATCCTAAGATGCTGAGGACTTAAGTTTATTGACGCATTTTCGTGAAATTTTGTTTCATACGCCTAAGTGATCAAGAACGAATCACCTCGACGTTTCAATATCTCATTATGAACTGCTACTTCAGTATTACCCTACCCTACTCTACCACCTGACCATTTTTGCTAAGCAGTTTTTTTCTCCTACCTTCTTTATTCAAAAAAATGAAGGCCTATTGAACTCTGCCTCCATTTTTATGGTAGGAGTTTTTTTCACTGCCTATTTATTTCTAGTTCACCATTAATTTTTAAACATTGCTAACTGTTGACATAGCAGGACAAGTTATGTATTTGTACATTTTATCTGCACAAATTGTCATAACTTTATTTCGTTACTAATGTTTGCTTAGACAGTGCCTTCCCGGTGCTTACCAAATATAAATTCTAAATTCTAAATATTCTAAATTCTAAAAAAGCTCTTATAATAACACATAAACTCCCTCAAATCCAAATGCATGGCATAGGAGTAAACCATCGCACGCTAACCTTTCAAACACAGTAGCAAATAATGGCAACCAAACCAGTTACATAGCTCGGCAAAACTTCCCAACAATAACCCCAGGTATTAACAATAACCGCCCAGTTAATCCTCTCCCCCCATATGGGGCATAACATCTACAACAGACCCATGCTCCCTAACACCTACACACAACCCATACACTTTAACCCATGCACTCAAATCCCACCACACACTCAACAAATACACTCTTACCCATTGACTCATTTCTCACCATAAACACCACCATACCTTCCAACAGTTACATACTTCCCTTCCGATTAGCCCATCGCACAGTCAAAACAGTTTAAGAAATCCGTTTTTTTCACAACAGCTGGCCTTTTCCCTATCCAACATCCTAAGTATCACCCTTATTACCACCCTTATCACCATTAGTTTTAAAACATTGCTAACTGTTGACATAGCAGGACAAGTTATGAATTTGTACATTTTATCTGCACACATTGTCCTAACTTTATTTCGTTACTAATGTTTGCTTAAAACAGTACCTTCCCGGTGCTAACCAAATATAAATTCTAAATTCTAAATTAATGCGAGATCGATAGTACATAAAATACCATAACTTTCCACAACATTCGTTGAAGCCTATAATCCCGATATAGTTTGTTAAAAGGAAACATGGGTTAATGAATCAACATCGAACGCTTAACTATTTGTCCCAAACTACAATTTCTATCGACAAGAGTGCAAAAATAAACGAGGCGGTGGCTGTATGATATACATCAAAACTACCATTGAACAAAGGGGTTTCGATGTTTTACACGAAACTTTCCCTGGCGAAGCATGCTTTGCCAGGGTCAAATCCCTGTCGCAAAAAATATACTCATCGGATGTCTCCACACGCCTCCAGAATGTAGTAATGATGACACTGGCCTAACCAATATAATAGATACCATATACAATATTCAATTTGAATATAAAATAATTGCAGGCAATCTAAACCGGCCTGAAATAAACTGGCTAAACTATCAGCTCCCACCAGACGTGATAAACTACTATCATCAATTTGTGTTCCATAACTGGACACAAATAATCAATAAACCCTCCCGAGGGAACAACATACTAGACATTATTCTCACAAGTGATATCTGGCACCTACATACGCATTAACGAGACGGTACAGCAATTTCCTATAGTGCCCGGTTCAAAAACCTCCTTTACTTCAACACCCGCTCTTCTTTCAACGAATCCATTAACAACTTCATCCTCGCGAATCGGAATTTCCAACGCAGTAGCTATCAGCCATGTCGTAAGCCCACCTTTAATGTCAGTAACTCCGTCTAAAGTGCCAAAACCGACTGCTTCTCCGTTTCAACGGTGTTTTTCTTGTATTCCTACTGTCAAAAAAACTGGATCAAATCCACCTCTTTCCCATTCCAGGCTATCCACTCCGGTCTTTGCTGTCCAATCTATAAAACTTATCAATAACCTGGGCAAGTCAAAGTATGCTCCAAACTTAAGTTCCAAAATGAAAAACGTTATTAAAGTTGGGAAACCCCCTAACCCTCCAGCATCTACCATACATACCCAAAATTTCCTTAGCAATTATCCCAACCAATCAACTTCTCAGGCTCCCCTATTATTTAACACTACCCCTTACGTAACAGTTTTCCGAAACAATTTGTTCCATTTTCAAATCTTATTCTCCCCCCATATTATTCCAATATTCCTCAAAATCCTATTTTTAGGCCTCCTATTTTCGCTAACGCAAAAAATAGCCTTCCTCTCAATGGATACCACCCAAATATGTTTCTCTACAATAATCCTAATTTAGTTAGCAGTAACAGCTTAACTAATTGTAGACAGCAGCCATTTTACTTTCCGCCAGCACCTACCTCTCTACAGTTTACTTCCCCACCACCAAGTCTTCCTTTTTTGTAAGTAACGATAACCCTAGTTTGGATACTCGAACTACGCTAGATGTCATATTACTTAATGCTAGATCTGTTTTAAATAAGATGGCGCAACTAAGAGCCATTGCTTTCGAGCTAATGCCCAATGTTTTATGTGTAACTGAATCTTGGACCCACCCCTTAATTTCCGACTCTTTGCTTGTCATAGACCAGTGCGATCTCTACCGTCAAGACCGCATTAGTAAGCGTGGTGGTGGTTATCTTCTCTATATTAAAGCTTCATTTAAGAACTTCCCGTTTGATCTAGATGTTACGTCATTCTCTGGTAATTACTGCTTCGCATCCATTATCCTGTCGTCCAGGCAAAAGGCGATTCTCGGATGTATTTACAACCCACCTAATTCATCATCCGATGATGCAAAACTTTGAAATTTTTAAATTGATTTCGAAGTCCAATTTTAACATTAAAAATAATCGCTGGGGACTTTAATTTTCCTGAAATTGACTGGATTTCAAACGTTTGTCCACCCAGATTTCAGCCTTTTCTCGATACGATTAATTTTTCTAATTGGTCCCAGCTTGTCCGTTCTTCAACGAGAGAAAAGCATATTTAAGACCTGATTTTTCACAAACGACATTGCTCCCCTCTACGTTGATTTTTAAGCAGGGGCCTCTTTCCAAAGTGACCATACACTAATTCACTGTTGCCTTCCGATTGTTTCATCGAAAAGGTACGTGCCGTTCGTACCTATCATGCTTTTTGACCTCGCAGATATGAGCTTAATTAGTAACTTTTTGACTCATTGAACTGGCAGAATCTCTCCTCCATGAACGACGCAGCAAGTCTTTGTGACTTCGTGTCAGTCGTTTCAAATAACATCCTGAAGCTTGTGCCAACCAAAATAGTCAAGCCCTACGTCTCGGAATCAACCGTTCCTCACTTTCTTTTTGCCACGACTAAAAAAAATTGAAGAAGCAGTTGAAAGATCAATATACTAGTTCGTTATCTGTACATCTAAGGATCGCAGAGATTTTTGAATTAGCCTCTAGCATTCGTCTTGCACATGACAGACAGAGGGAATCTTGCGCCCTCAGTGAGCCAAACTCTGCAAAATCTGTTGCTCAACTGTTCCGCCGTCGATCCTCTTCTAAACGAGGTTATGAAATTCCTCCATTACTAAATGAAGACAAGAACTTCGCTCTGGAAGAATCTGACAAGGCAGAACTGTTTAGTGCGTTCTTTGCAAATCATCATACGATGGAATCTGAACCGGTTCCGACGTTTCAGGCATGCTCATTGAATGTTATCAGCACTATTGATTTCTCCTTAGAACTAATTCGTAAGCAAATAATTCGTCTGAAAACTCGCACTCTTCGGGAACTGACGGTATTCCAAACTCAGTTATTAAGAGAGTGCCGAGCTTTCCCCGATTGCTTAGCCATGTATTCTCAGTTTATCTTTTAAACGGATTCTTTCCTGACTCATGGAAGACATCTATTATTCTTCCTGTCTTCAAGTCGGGATCTCGTTCGGACGTAAATAATTATCGAGGCGTTCACAAAACCCCGGCTCTCGCAAAAACTTCTTGAAAAAATTATTTTTAATCAAATTCTCGACTTTTGCCAAGAAAATAAGCTTTTAAGCGACTTACAATATGGTTTTCTACCTGGGAGATCATGCGAAGTGTGTCACTTAGCTTTTCTTAACCTCGTCACTTCCCTTAGTAACGAGCAACAGTCAGTGGTTGTGATCTACTTTGAACTGAGCAAAGCCTTTGACAAGGTACCGCACAGACGTCTTCTAGTGAAACTGGAAGCCCTCGGCATCCGGCCTCCTCTCCTTGACTTCATTGGTTCCTACTTGTCTAACCGCAGCCAGAAGGTCCTAGTAGGTAAAAGCTATTCGACGCCTCAACCGATCACGAGTGGCGTTTTTCAAGGCACCGTTCTAGGTCCCCTTCTCTTCATTCTGTACATTAACGAAATTTCAACTTTACTCACAAATTCACAAAATTTAGTTTACGCTGACGATCTCAAGATCATTTATTCATTTTCTAAAGACACTGCCAATAGTTGCGTGGATAAAATCAACACTGATCTACTTATGCTCTCACGTTGGAGCTGTACTTGGCAGATGGAATTTTCTCCATCCAAGAGCAGTTTCATGTGTTTTGGCCCCGCCAAGCTTCCTGGACCCCTAGTATTTCAAAAATAGTACACTTTTAGAACGATCAACCATAAAAGACTTAGGTCTAAGTTACACGAATAAGCTAGCATTATCGCCTCATGCAGATCGAATTTCTGCAAAGGCTGCACAGATATGGGGTTTTATATCACATAATTTCTTCCTTCCGGAAATAAAGTTAAACCTATACCGCATGTTTGTTCTTCCTATTCTAGAATACTGCTGTCCCCTATTTGGGCTGATGAACGCCTCTGACCACAGTAAGATTGAAAAGTTCAGAGGGTTTTTACTCGAAAACTATTTTCTCTTCATGGATCCAGTTTCTCTTATACGGGTGGATGCCAGTTAGCAAACATTTTGGATTTTTAAAAGGGTCCTCGTGGTATTTGAGGCAGCTCCCTTGATATTATATGGGTCTCTTATTATATTTTCCATCATCCTCTGCAGAGTCAATCTTTGCATTCACTTTTTCTTCCACTCCTTTTAAACTAGCATTGCCTACTCTTGACAACCTTGATACTTTCCTTCGAATTTGCAACCCTGACGATAGTCTCCAGGATCTCCAATCTTTGCTCAACGAGGTCGCACTTCTCGCTTTTTGGAAATGACAAAATGTTTCCTTCGTCGAGATCTTACCCCAATGGAGCGAAGAAATGTGTCCTTCTTATCATCAATTTCTCAACCTAATATTCATAAGTCTGGTCGTATTTCCACTAATGTCAATGCAACTGCTAATTCATCTTCTCAGATGTCTAGTTCGGTCAGCCCCCTCCACTCAACCTTCTACTTCGTCTCCCTCGCGGCTGAATACTGCAGTCTCCGGTGCTTTCAGCCCGCCTGCAATGTTGCGACCCCGCCTAAAGCATTTATACCGTCTAACCCGTCTAAAGCACATAGACTGCCAGTTTCCCCTCTTAAACGCAATTCTCCAGGCCTCTCCGGGAAATTTCCCGAGCCAAATCGCATAAATAACCTTCTTCAAATACAAAATCCGCAATCATCTAAATTTAACTTATTTAACCCTCCACAAGCTAGCTCGTCCCATAACCCCACGGGTCATCTTATACCCTCAATTATATCACCTAAGACGGGTTTCCGAGGGACGCAAAATCTAACCCAGACCCAAAAGCAAGATGGCGCGGGTCTCGGTATCGCATACTGCCCTCTCCAAAACTAAGCAAGCCTCTCCAACAGGCAAATAACCCTAACCATGTAAAACCGATATACAAGACCTGACTTTCCAGCATTTAATTCTTTATAGCTGCTTGCCATCTCCCATCAGCCCCTTTATTCCATCAACTGCCCGTCATTCCGTTTTAACTACCAACAGGCATATCCCGGTCGTAACCCTATGGTGGTTCGATACCGGAAAGTTTTATTCCTACACCTTTCAGATATCCCTCTCAGCCTTTTTGGTAATGACGTTCTATATACCAATCGTTATGGCGCAGTTTGCAATTACCCTCCAAGCCACAATAATTTCCAACTTAATTACCCACCGCCAAATTTTTTTACAATTAATAGCGATAACCCTAGTTTGGATACTCGAACTACCCTAGATGTCATATTACTTAATGCTAGATCTGTTATAAATAAGATGGCCCAACTTAGAGCCATTGCTTTCGAGTTAATGCCTGATGTTTTATGTGTAACTGAATCTTGGACCCATCCCTTTAATTTCAGACTCTTTGCTTCTCATAGACAATACGATCTCTACCGTCAAGACCGCACTAGTAAGCGTGGTGGTGGTTGTCTTCTCTATATTAAAAGCTTCATTTAAGCACTTCCCGTTTGATCTAGACGTCACGTCATTCTCTGGTAATTACTGCTTCGCATCCATTATCCTGTCGCCCTGGCAAAAGGCTATTCTCGGATGTATTTACTACCCGCCTAATTCATCATCCGATGATGATGTGAAACTTTAGTGCAATTTTTTTAAATTGGTTTCGGAGTCCAATTTTAACATTAAAATAATCGCTGGGGATTTTAATTTTTCCAGAAATTGACTGGATTTCAAACTTTTGTCCACCCAGATTTCAGCCTTTCCTGGATACCATTAATTTCTCTAATTGGTCACAGCTTGTCCGTTCTTCAACGAGAGACAAGCATATTTTTAGATCTGAGTTTACAAATGACATTGCTCCCCTTTCGTTGAGTTTTAAGCAGGGGCCTCTTCCAAAGTGACCATACATTAATTCACTGTTGCTTACCAATTGTCTCATCGAAAAAGGCTAGCGCCGTTCGTACCTATCATAATTTTTACCTCGCAGATATCAGCTTAATTAACAACTTTTTGGACTCATTGGATTGGCAGCATCTCTCCTCCATGAACGATGCAGCAAGTCTTTCTGACTTAATGTCAGTCGTTTCAAATAACATCCTGGAATTTGTGCCAATCAAAATTGTCAAGCCATACACTTCGGAATCCACCGTCCCCCACTTTCTTTTGCCAAGATTAAAGAAATTGAGGAAGCAATTAAAAGATCAATATACTAGTTCGTTATCTGTACATCTAAGGATTGCAGAGATGTTTGAATAAGCCTCTAAGATTCGGCTTGCACGGGACAGACAGAGGGAATCACGCGCACTCAGCGAGCCAAACTCTGCAAAATCTGTTGCTCAACTGTTCCGCCGTCGATCCTGCTCTAAACGAGGTTATGAAATACCTCCATTACTTAATGAAACTATGAAATTCGTTCTCGAAGACTCTGAGAAGGCAGAATTGTTTAGTGCATTCTTTGCAAATCATCTTACGATGGAATCTGAACCGGTTCCGACGTTTCAGGCATCCTCATTTAATGTTATCAGTACCATTGATTTCTCCATAGAACTAATTCGTAAGCAAATAATGCGTCTGAAAAACTCGCACTCTTCGGGTAACTGACGGTATTCCAAACGCAGTTATAAAGAGAGTGCCGAGCTTTGCCCGATTGCTTAGCCATGTATTCTCAGTTTATCTTTTAAACGGTTTTTGACTCATGGAAGACATCTATTATTCTTCTGTCTTTAAGTCGGTCTCGTTCGGACGTAAATAATTATCGAGGCGTTCACAAAACCCCGGCTCTTGCAAAAACTTCTTGAAAAATTATTTTTAATCAAATTCTCGACTTTTTGCTTAGAAAATAAGCTCTTTAGCGACTCACAATATGGTTTTCTACCTGGGAAGATCATGCGAAAGTGTGTCACTTAGCTTTTTTAACCTGTCACTTCCCTTCGTAATGAGCAGCAGACAGTGGTTGTGATCTAATTTGACCTGAGCAAAGCCTTTGACAAGTTACCGCACAAACGTCTTCTGGTGAAACTGGAAGCCCTCGGCATCCGGCCTCCTCTCCTTGACTTCATTGGTTCCTAATTGTCTAACCGCAGCCAGAAGGTCTTAGTAGGTAATAGCAACTCGACGCCTCAACCGATCACGAGTGACGTTTTTCAAGGCACGGTTCTAGGTCCCCTTCTCTTTATTCTGTACATTAACGAAATTTCAGCTTTAATCACAAATTCACAAACTTTTGTTTACGCTGAACATCTCAAAGTGCATTTTATTCATTTTTCTAAAGACACTGCCAATAGTTGCGTGGATAAAATCAGCACTGATCTTCGCTCACGTTGGAGCTGTAATTTGCAGATGGAGTTTTCTTCTTCAAAATCTGCAAATTACAGCTCCAACGTGAGAGCATAAGTAGATCAGTGTTGATTTTATCCACGCAACTATTGGCAGTGTCTTTAGAAAATGAATAAATGCACTTGAGATGTTCAGCGTAAACAAAAGTTTGTGAATTTGTGAGTAAAGCTGAAATTTCGTTAATGTACAGAATGAAGAGAAGGGGACCTAGAACCGTGCCTTGAAAAACGTCACTCGTGATCGGCTGAGGCGTCGAGTTGCTATTACCTACTAAGACCTTCTGGCTGCGGTTAGACAATTAGGAACCAATGAAGTCAAGGAGAGGAGGCCGGATGCCGAGGGCTTCCAGTTTCACCAGAAGACGTTTGTGCGGTACCTTGTCAAAGGCTTTGCTCAGGTCAAATTAGATCACAACCACTGTCTGCCGCTCATTACGAAGGGAAGTGACGAGGTTAAGAAAAGCTAAGTGACACACTTCGCATGATCTGCCAGGTAGAAAACCATATTGTGAGTCGCTTAAGAGCTTATTTTCTAAGCAAAAGTCGAGAATTTGATTAAAAAAATAATTTTTTTTCAAGAAGTTTTGCAAGAGCCGGGGTTTTGTGAACGCCTCGATAATTATTTACGTCCGAACGAGATCCCGACTTAAAGACAGGAAGAATAATAGATGTCTTCCATGAGTCAGGAAAAAATCCGTTTAAAAGATAAACTGAGAATACATGGCTAAGCAATCGGGCAAAGCTCGGCACTCTCTTTATAACTGCGTTTGGAATACCGTCAGTTACCCGAAGAGTGCGAGTTTTTCAGACGCATTATTTGCTTACGAATTAGTTCCTTGGAGAAATCAATGGTACTGATAACATTAAATGAGGATGCCTGAAACGTCGGAACCGGTTCAGATTCCATCGTAAGATGATTTGCAAAGAATGCACTAAACAATTCTGCCTTCTCAGAGTCTTCGAGAACGAATTTCATAGTTTCATTAAGTAATGGTGGTATTTCATAACCTCGTTTAGAGCAGGATCGACGGCGGAACAGTTGAGCAACAGAATTTGCAGAGTTTGGCTCGCTGGGTGCGCGTGATTCCCCTGTCTGTCCCGCGCAAGCCGAATCTTAGAGGCTAATTCAAAAACATTCTGCAATCCTTAGATGTACAGATAACGAACTAGTATATTGATCTTTTAATTGCTTCCTCAATTTCTTTAATCTTGGCAAAAAGAAAGTGGGGGACGGTGGATTCCGAAGTGTATGGCTTGACAATTTTGATTGGCACAAATTCCAGGATGTTATTTGAAACGACTGACATTAAGTCAGAAAGACTTGCTGCATCGTTCATGGAGGAGAGATGCTGCCAACCCATGAGTCCAAAAAAAGTTGTTAATTAAGCCGATATCTGCGAGGTCAAAAATTATGATAGGTACGAACGGCGCTAGCCTTTTCGATGAGACGATTGGTAAGCAACAGTGAATTAATGTATGGTCACTTTGGAAGAGGCCCCGCTTAAAACTCAACGAAAAGGGGAGCAATGTCATTTGTAAAAATTAGATCTAAAAATATGCTTGTCTTCGTTGAAGAACGGACAAGATGTGACCAATTAGAGAAAATTAATGGTATCCAGGAAAGGCTGAAATCTGGGTGGACAAAGTTTGAAATCCAGTCAATTTCGGAAAATTAAAATCCCCAGCGATTATTTTAATGTTAAAATCGGACTCCGAAACCAATTTAAAAATTGCACAAAGTTTCATTTCATCATCGGATGATGAATTAGGCGGGAAGTAAATACATCCGAGAATAGCCTTTTGCCAGGGCGACAGGATAATGGATGCGAAGCAGTAATTACCAGAGAATGACGTGACGTCTAGATCAAACGCGAAGTGCTTAAATGAAGCTTTAATATAGAGAAGACAACCACCACCACGCTTACTAGTGCGGTCTTGACGGTAGAGATCGTATTTGTCTATGACAAGCAAAGAGTCTGAAATGAAGGGATGGGTCCAAGATTCAGTTACACATAAAACATCAGGCATTAACTCGAAAGCAATGGCTCTAAGTTGGGCCATCTTATTTATAACAGATCTAGCATTAAGTAATATGACATCTAGGGTAGTTCGATTATCCAAACTAGGGTTATCGTTATTAATTTAAAAAAATTTGGCGGTGGGTAATTAAGTTGGAAATTATTGTGGCTTGGAGGGTAATTGCAAACTGCGCCATAACGATTGGTATATAGAACGTCATTACCAAAAGGCTGAGAGGGACATCTGAAAGGTGTAGAATAAACTTTCCGGCATCGAACCACCATAGGAGTTACGACCGGGATATGCCTGTTGGTAGTTAAAACGGAATCACGGGAAGCTAGATGGGATATAGGGGCTGATGGGAGATGGCAAGCAGTTAAAAGAATTAAATGCTGGAAAGTCAGGTCTTGTATATCGGTTTAAATGGTTAAGGTTATTTGCCTGTTGGAGAGGCTTGCTTAGTTTTGGAGAGGGCAGTATGCGATACCTGAGACCTGCGCTATCTTGCTTTTGGGTCTGGGTTAGATTTGCGTCCTTCGGAAAACCTGTCTTAGGTGATATAATTGAGGGTATAAGATGACCCGTGGGGTTATGGGACGAGCTAGCTTGTGGAGGGTTAAATAAGTTAAATTTAGATGATTGCGGATTTTGTATTTGAAGAAGGTTATTTATGCGATTTGGCTCGGGAAATTTCCCGGAGAGGCCTGGAGAATTGCGTTTAAGAGGGGAAACTGGCAGTCTATGTGCTTTAGACGGGTTAGACGGTATAAATGCTTTTAGGCGGGTCGCAACATTACAGGCGGGCTGAAAGCACCGGAGATTGCAGTATTCAGCCGCGAGGGAGACGAAGTAGAAGGTTGAGTGGAGGGGCTGACCGAACTAGACATCTGAGAAGATGAATTAGCAGTTGCATTGACGTTAGTGGAAATACGACCAGACTTATGAATATAAGGTTGAGAAATTGCTGATAAGAAGGACACATTTCTTCGCTCCATTGGGGTAAGATCTCGACGAAGGAAACATTTTGTCATTTCCAAATAGCGAGAAGTGCGACCTCGTTGAGCAAAGATTGAGTCAACCTCAACTGTTGACAACAATTTAACTAGTATAGGAGGATTCTCGCTACGCGAAGAGAGGCGTTTTGCTTCCACTATTTTGTAGTTGAAACCACCCGAGTACAAAAAGTCCATAGCAACGTCAACTGGGCGTCTGTGTATGGGAGCATTTTTTAGGAGAAAATTGTGATTGCGTTTCTGTCTATCAAAAGCCTTGCTGGCGACCAAGTGAACAAGCGAATCGAGACGCCTGCAATCCTGAGAGGGAACATCAGATAGGTTACCATCGAACAGATTGCCGAGTATAGACAAAATGGATCCAAACTTCATAATGAAGTCGTTGCAGTTCTGTAAAGCGGACAGATCTAGCTGTTTAGCTTTAACTATGGGTTGTACATTTGAGTCAATGTTGAAACTGCTAGGTGTATTCAAGCATCGTTTTGGTCCCAAAGCATGTAGTTTACGACGAATTGAGCTTGTTGGTTTCATCTTTCGTCGAAAATAAGAGTAAAATCTATGCAGGATACGCAGGGTAAAATAAATTTATGAAATTTCAACTTAATTCTACGTTTTCTACAGGGATTTATAGGGATAGCAAGTTGTAGTTGTCTAAAGACTAGAAATTCAAAATTTTATCAGCAATTTAGTCAATAAAGATAGCAGGAAACAAATAAATCCGTAAAAGTTGAGAACGAGAAATGAGGCTATGTCAGGTGAATAATATGACACTGTATAGTTCAACCTAATGTTAAAGACAAAGACCACAGGTAATTATATACGATTAAGGGCTAGAAATGCAAAACTTTTATCTGCAATAAAGCCAATAACGACAGTATAAACGAAAAAAACGTTCAAATTTTAGATTTCACTTAGCTTTTAAAAATCGACCTGCGCGCCTTGACCAGTTCCCATTCTCCTCTGTAGAGTCAATCTTTGCATTCACTTTTTCTTCCCCTCCTTTTAAACTTGCATCGCCAATTCTTGACAACCTTGGTACTTTCCTCAGCTTTTGCAACCTCGAAGATGGTCTCCAGGTTCAGTTGAGGATCAAGGCGGATTCTGATGTTTTTGCCTCTTTGATTGGTGGACTATGCAGTCGGCAAGGTCGCATCTCGATGATGATCTCATGACCTCTACTATCCCCTCTTCGTTTTGACCCTGGTGTCCACGATGAGTTCGTCCTCTCTCACCTCCACTGGTGGTTACAAACAGTAGGTCTGACTGCTATATTATCTCTCACACGATAGGGAGCGTCCTGAACCATCATACGTTGTCAGCAACATCACAGCACTATCCCATTGCATCTAGCTATTAATTTTGTAGTGAAGCAGTTTTTTTCTCCTAATTTGTTTAAATTGGCGGCTCGCAGAACTACGCCTCCGATTTAACCGAAGGATTTTTTTACTGCTTCTTTTCTAGTTCACCGTTTATGTTAAAGATCGTTGACTATTGTTTTAAAAAATGGCAAATCGTTCTGAATCGGATATGCCTACCATATTGTTCATTTCTGCTGTTAATATGGCTGCTCACATAGTGCAGCAATTATCCACTTTGTATTTATTTATACCACGATATTAAGTTGGAAATGACGGGGCTCTCTGGGCCTTAAATATACAATTTATTTATTTATTTAACCTCAGGCTTCGTAAGAAAGGGAACTGGAAAGCAACAGTGAATTATTGCGTGATCACTTGTGAAAAGATCATGATGAAAATTCATAAAAAGAGGGTGGACATCATTTGTAAAAATTAAATCTAAAATGGTGTCATTTCTAGTAACTGATCTGAGCAGTTGGGACATGTTTGAAAAGTTAATAGTATTGACCGATTTCTGATGTTTAGGCGGAGAGGAATTTGCCTGCCAGTCAATGTCTGGCAGATTGAAATCGCCTACGATTATTTTATAATAGGTTTATTGATTTGGCACTGCTTGGCGCCGTCAAATCAAATTGAGTTTCTGCAACTTGTTCAAATAGTTCACAGAGCTCGCTTTCATTGCCAGAATAACACGGAGGATTATATACACAGCCAATTAACGTTTTTTATTGTGAGGTAGGATGACTGAAGCAAAGAATACATTTCCAGAAAAGTACGAAATGCTCAGCTGAAAAGGGAAATGTACAAAGGATGACTTAATATAAAGGAGGCAACCACTGCCACGTTTTCAGCGCGGTCTTGTCGGTACAAATTGAAATTATCTATAGCAAGCGTTGAAATAAGAAAGTGAGCCCAGGATTTAGTGATGCACAGCACATCTGGATCAAGCTCAAAGGCTACTGTTCTAAGCTCAGCCATCTTATTAACAACTGATCTCGCATTTAGTGAAACTAAGCTGAGCGTATTCCTGAGCTGCAGGTTACGCTCATCAGTATTTATAAAAAAAGATAATTTGGTGGCGGAGAAGAAAACTGGAAAGAAGAAACGAAAGGTGGGAAACAAAATTGCTCTGGTCTACAATTTGTCGAAATTTTACTGTTAAGAGAACTGAGATTATTGTACAGCGGCATATTTGGATGAAAACCTTGGAAAGGAAGGCTATATTGTGGCGTTTAAAAGATAGGGGGTGGCAAAGAAATGAGATTTTGAGGGAAGTTAATATAAATTGGCGGAAACCGTGCATTTGCAAAAGGAATAAATGATTTCGAAAAACTTGTAACATAATTAAAAGCGTTAATTATTTGGGGATTTCGGCCACCTTTTGGGTTGGGAAGGATGCTAACATTAGTGTTCGCAGCTGTTGTAGATGCTGAGCGGTTAGCAGGTTTCCCATTGGTAATGACATTATTGATTTTAATGCCTGGATAAGCCAATAATTCAGATTTACTAGGATTTACATCTAAGAAAGCCAGACTAAGCCAGAGCATTTATATGAGCGGGCCAAGTTTATGAATTCCGCAAGCTTAAACTGCGTCGGCGAAAGATGCAGCTAACCAAGAAGCCATATCAAGGAGATAACAAAGCGTATTCGGTGTCCCAACAAACCCACTGAACGTAGAAGCCAACGGAAATCTGAGTGATCATAATCTTATTACCAAAAAAGACACAATCACAGAGGCCTCGATTGGATCGCAGTAAATGCGTAGTTATCAAAGGCATACCTGAATCTACATCTGAAACCCAAAAAGCTAGAATACACGATGATAAGGAGCAATTCCAGAGCTATCTTGAAAGTCTCTAAAAGGAGGACGAGAGGGTCACCGTACAAAAAGCTTTCACAATTGGGTCAGTTAAGAAACTCAAATGATGAGTCTAGCCAAACAAGACAACTGAAGCTTGTCCTGCAGAATGAGTTAGAAGCCCAGCTTTTGCTGAGCAGGAAATCTCTGCTTCGATGCTCTTATCCAAATTTTTTTCAGCCGGATTTTTCACCTGTGGAGAGGAAGAAATGGAGGGGCTCAAAGTTGAACTCCTCAAGCCATCCAGACTGTGCGAGAGAAATCTCAAAATCTGGAATGGATAAATTATAAACCCACAGAGGAAATTTCTCTGGAGAAAGCCCATAACACTGCGCATGGAGGGCAGCCAGGTCACAATAAAATACCACTCAGTGAAACAAATGTCCGTAAACACATCGACCTCCAGTTCGATCAAAAAGCAGTAGCCTCCTACTCAGACAGTGGACGGCATAAGACGCACGACCTATCTAACAACCCAAAGCCAAATATTGTTCGAAAATCTGTCCAGAAAAAGCTCCGCTTTCTTTATGCAAACGCACAGAGTTTGTTCCAGAAACTAGATGAACTGAAATTATGGATATCTGATGTGCATCCGGATATCAATTCCATTACAGAAACATTAATGCAGGCAGAAATATTGGAAAGCGAAATTTCCATCGATGGATATCAACACTTCCGTCGAGACAGACTACATAAAAAAGCTGGGGAATAGCAATATACGTTAACAAAACAATCAATTCACCTGAACGCGGAATTGTTTGTCCTCACGACTGAGAAGCAGTTTGGTTAAAAGTAAAGAGGCATGGAGAACGAAATCTGAATTTCTTGACTCTTTACAGAACGCCAAATCAAACTCCGGAAGTTGACGAGATAATATTCGAAATAATTAAAGATGCAGCTAAGACTCAAGATATAGTTATCGCCGGAGATTTTAATGCACAATTGATTGACTGGACACGTTATCCATAAAATGTTCTTGGTATTCCTTTAGCTCCAAACTATTAAAGCTCATGGTGAATCTCTTTCTCGTCCAGAATGTTAGATTTCCAACGAGAGTTAAGGAGGCTCAAATGGCGAATTGCCTCGATATCTTTCAAAGGACCCAATTGATGTGGATGAATTAAGGTCACTCGCGCCGCTTGGTAAAAGTGACCATGTCATGCTGCTCTGGGAATACTGTTTGCACACCAAGTTAACGGAGACCCCTGGTGATCGGTTAAATTACTGGCGTAAAAATTTCTCTGCGATGAGGGATAAAGTATCGGTACTAAACTGGCAAAAAATTCTGACCGGAAATCCGGATGCAGATTGGATTACTCTGAGGGCGATATCAACGACGCTATGCACCGCAACTGCCTTATAAAAAAAGTAGAAAGACAAACCGCCCTGTTTGGCTTACGTGAGATTTGAACAGAAAACTGAAGCGAAAGAATAAAACACGGAGAAGGTATGAAGCAACAAATCAACTTATGCATTTCAAAGAATTTCGCCGACAGTGGAATGTAATAAGGTTAATTATTCACAGATCATGGAAGGAGTATGAGGCTGAAATTATAGAATGGGCCGTCGATAAGCCAAGAGTACTTTTTAGCTACATCAAAAGACGGTTCAATTCAATTTCAATTCAATTCAATTCAATTCAATTTATTGAGGGAAATAGGCATGGGCCTTTGAGTACCCTATTTGTAACGTAAAATTAAGTGCGGTATACAGAGAAACCATGTGGGTTGCAAAGGTACAAAAGGCGGTCATAAAATATGACAAGTGGTGCACGACTCTCGAGGGTTAAGATAAATTCCTCATCGCTCAGGCTCGTTGTGGAACATAAAACTGTCTAGGTTCCTTTTAAAGCTTTCCAGCGATGGTGACATCACAACGTCTTCAGGGAGGGCATTCCATGGTTTAACCACTCTGACAGAGAAGGAGAACTTGCGCACATCCAGTCTCGCCTGCTGGACACGCAGTTTCAATGGGTGACCTCGGAGATGGGTCGTGGCGGCAAATTCAAAGAAGTCCGAGAAGTCCAGGCAACAATCCAATCCCTTCACAATGCGGAATGTCTGCAGGAGATCACCACGCAATTGCCGATAACTCAAAGGGAACAGATTAAGATTCATTAGGCGGGTTGGATATGCAAGGAGCTTTGACTTCTAACCATTTTGGTGGCTTTCCTCTGGACTCTTTCGAGGCAGTTCTGATCTTGAACTGTCCAGGGTTTCCAGGCGTGCATAGCATATTCCAAATGTGGCCTAATGAATGTTCCAAAGGTCTTAGCAAAAAGATCTTCATCGAAATCCAAAAAGGCTCGTCTGATGGCATGCAACACCGAAATTGCCCACTTCGCCACTTTCGAGCAGTGAGACGATGGTTTTAAGGTGGTGGTCATCAGCACACCAAGGTCTTTTTGGGTTTCCACGTCTTTTAAGGCTTCACCGTTGAGAAAGTAACTTCTACTTTCGGCAGATCCAGACGGGTTGCCTAAGCGAAGTATTGTACACTTATCGACGTTGAACCGCAAAAGCCAATGATTCGACCACTCCTCCAACCGAGTTAGGTTGATCTGCAGTTTATCTTCGTCAGCAGGGCTCTGGATTACATTCCAGATTTTAATGTCGTCGGCAAACATTGCTGCTTCACAGTCGAGATTCCTGACACAATCGTTCACGTATATTAAAAACAGTATTGGCCCTAGTACTGAACCCTGAGGAACCCCACTCTCGACCGCAGCAGAACTTGACCTCTCTTGGCCGATGCACACAACCTGGCGCCGACCCACGAGGAAGTTTTTGATCCACTTGAGGAGGTTACCTCTGATTCCAATTCTTTCTAGCTTGTACAGCAGTCTCTCGTGCGGCACAGTATCGAAGGCCTTTTGAAAGTCAATGAAGGCAATGTGAACCGCGTGTCTATCTTCAAGTGCTTGGGTCCACCTCTGGAGCGAATACAGCAAATTCGTTGTGCATGATCTTCCTTTTCTGAACCCGTGTTGACAGCTTGATAACAAATTATGAGTCTCTAGGAATTTCACCAATTCGCTCTTTATGATCCTTTCCATAATCTTGCCAAGGATGCATGTCAAGCTTATGGGCCTGTAGTTTGTCACTGACGCCCGGCTACCGCTTTTGTACAAGGGAGTTATATGTGCCAGCTTCCAATCGAAAGGAAGTGTTCCGGAGTCAAAGGACTTTTGAAAGAGCACTGACAGAGGTGCGGAAAGTTCATTGGCGAGTTCTTTCAGAAGCTTGGGTGGAAGCTCGTCTGGTCCTGGGGATTTCGACTCTTTTAGTTCTTTTAATTCCTTTTGGATCAGAAATTCTGAGAATAGTATGTGGCTAATGCTTGCAGTCGGCGGGTTATCCACTGAGGGACGAAGGAACCTTGCCTCATTTGTGAAGACTGAGCGGTAGAACTGTGAAAAGTACTCGGCTTTTTTTCTGTTTTCAGAAATTTCGACGCCCACGGCAGTCTTAATCAGCGGTATTTGATGTTTATTCCTTGTACATCTACGGAGGTAACTGTAGACTAACTTTGGATTCTGCGTTGCCTTTTGCAGCAAAGTCTTCTCAAATTCTCTTCGCGTTTTAAGAATAAGGCTTCTCATTTTGTTTCTCTGCGCTTTATACTTATTAAAATAGGCGACTTGATTAGACTCGCAATATTTTCTCCACAACTTGTGCTTCCTGTTTATTTCCCTTTTTAAGTTGCTGTCTAGCCACCCAGGACGCTTGCTGTGATGGACACTCGTTAGCGGGCAGTGGTTGTCAATAAGTTGCAGAAGAACATTTCGGAAGGACTCCCAATCTTCGTGTACGGTGCTCGAAAACGTTGAGGTCCAGTTGATGTGTGTTAAATCTGCTCGCATCTGATGAAAGTTTCCTCGCCAAACGTTACGCCGTTTTTCCTCTATAGCAGGCGTAACGGAGAATAAGGAGTAGTCCCACATAAGCACCACATGATCACTACGACCGAACGGAGGCATTGAAATAATCTCGTCAATGCTGCCTGATGTTTTCGTGAAAACCAGGTCAAGACAGTTAGCCCTTTGTCCTTCACGTGTTCTGGTGGGGAAAGGGACATGCTGTATGAGGAGTGCATTCAAGGTCTTTTGCAGAAAAACATAATCAAAGTCGATTTCGGGCATGATGATTGAACAGTGCTCCAGTTAATTCCTGGTGCGTTGAAGTCACCCATGATCATTACATTAGGTCTACTGGAGAAATTTTCTAATTGTTCCAACAAGTGGGTGTCCGCGACTCGGTCTATCCTAGGTGGCCGATAGACAATGAGGACATCTAGACATGGAGAGCCAAGAGCCTTGATGTTCAACCATATGGCTTTAGTGCTGCACGCAAACTTGCTCGTCTTGTCAGACACTATTAGCACGTCTTTCACATACACAATTATTCCACCACCCTGTCGGATTTCTCTGTCCCTCCGATATATTTGGTACTCCAGGAGGTAAATATTCTAAAGGACTTGGGTATATGGATAACACCAACTCTCAAACCATCGTCGCACTGTGCGAATATCGCAAAGAAAGCTATGTGTATCTTAGGCGCAATCAGGAGGTCCTTCGTTAATTTTGACGGAGAGCTTTTGGGCGCGTTTATGGAACATTTATCCGGCCGGTGTTGGAATATTGCGTTCAGGCGTGGAGCCCTTGGACGAAACATGACTACGCTCTGCTGGAGAAAGTTCAACGGAGGGCAACGAAACTAGTCAGCGGATTGGAATGCCTACCCTATGAGGGCCGCCTAGAAAGACTTAAAATTTTTCCTCTCTCTTATAGGCAATACAGAGGGGATATGATCTTAGTCTTCAAACTGGTCAGAGGAGTTGATTGTGCTCTTCAGATGGCCAACTTTTTGAATTGGCAAACATGACAAGTCTCCGAGGTCACCAATACAAACTGAAAAGAAATCACGCCAAACTTGAAGTACGGGCCAACTTCTTTTCCCAACGGGTGATTGACGAATGGAACAAGCTGCCAGCCTCAGTTGTTCAGGCTGAAAGCGTTGAAATGTTTAAAAGAAGACTTGATGCATTTTTACTTGATGAACATATATTTAGTCGACAGCAATGATTGATATACTAAAACGACTATCGCCATGTAACATTTGCTTGTTTTGCTAGCGTCTATCTGTAAATAGGGTTTTCAAAGGCTCTGCCTATCTCCCTTATATATACTGAATTATACTGAATTATTTCGCTATCTAGAATACTGCCCGACAGCCAGGTTTCGGTTACTGCTATCACATCCGGAGATACTTCGGCAAGGCAAATTTTAAACTCATCAAGTTTTGATAAAAGGCGTTGCGCATTTGTATACAAGCACTTCAATTTTGCGCCAAGAAGAAGGAGATGGTGGCAGTGTTGATAGGTGAAAACAACGAAGACATTAATAAAAATCAAGAAAAGGCAGAACACCTATTATCGATTATTCACATCTGTCTTTACAGATTAAGCAGATATTAACCAAACAGACTTTCACACAAGTAGTAACGACACAGTCATTGAGGAACTGCCTTGCAATTCTTAATCTGTTCCCTTTGAGTTATAAGCAAATGCGTGGTGATCTCATGCAGATATTCCACATTGTGAAAGGATTGGATTGTTGTCGGGGATTCTTGGACTTTTTTTAATTAGCACGAGGCCTCTCCGAGGGCATCCGTTGAAACTGCGCGTCCAACAGGGGAGACTGGATGTGCGCAATATATCTATCTCTGACAGAGTGGTTACACCATGGAATGCCCTCCCTGAAGACGTTGTGATGTCACCATCACTATAAAGCTTCAAAAGGAAGCTTGAAATTTTAATGTTTCAAAACGAGCCGGAGCGATGGGGAATTTAGCTAAACCCTCAAGACTAACCCATCACTTGTCATATTTTATGATCAGCTTTGAAAATGTGCAACCAACATGGTTTCTTGGTTTACCGCACTTAATGAGAGGCGTGTGCCTATTTCCCTCCATAAATTAAAATGAGTTGAATGGAATTGAATTCTGAAGTGACTTACCTACGTACTCATTACAATAGCTCCTCGCACTTATTAAAAATAAGTTTATATTAAGTTTATCCTAAATATTATTGGCCTTATGTTTTGCGAGAAACTGACGTGTTTTGAGGATAAAAATCTTAAACATATCTGGAATTCTTAGGATTTCAGGATAAATATTTTTTATTTGCCCGGACGTTTCACGACATGCGAACTATTGTCAAGGCGAAATTCAAATGGCAAAAATTGAAACATTAAGAACAGAAAAATAAAACCGTGTTAAAAAAAGTTGCCTTACACCAGAAATTACAAAAGTGGTTGCAGCTTTTTATCGAATAACTGTCATTTTTTATAGTTTATCAGTCATTCTGTTTTTGTTAACATTATAAGGATTATATAATCCTACTTGGTTCTCAGGCGTTTTCTCAATTTCTTGGTGCAAGCGGTTTTCCACAAGCCTCACACCGTTAGTGGCTTTCCAGCCCCCTGCATATGGCTTATGTAAGCTAATAGGAAAGTAAAAAAACATAATTCCCATCCCAAAAAAATTGCCAGGTAGCCTTTCTATCCGCAGAAACTAGGATCTACAGTTGATAGCCAACCGAATTTTCCAATTGATTTCGCCGTCAGTTTGTAGCCTGCCATTGTCGTAATATATTGTGCTTTAAAAGTCTTAAACCAAATATTTTCAGTGTTCATAATAGCAACACGTTTCCGCAACAAAACATCTTATAAGGTAACATATATGCATGTATAAAGAATGACGTTTTGTTGCGGCCGAATACCAATCAGTAGCTTTTGTTGCCCCTACTCAAGACTATGCTTTAGTGATGCCCTGCGTTCTGCAACTGTAATTCTCTGTGAAAGGTGCCAGGGTAGATGATTAAGTGATCACCAAAAGTCTGAACATTGTTGTCGTGACACTTAAGCATCATAAAAAAGTGGCATTGGTAATTTCTAAAGCGACCTCATTTATCGACTTTTATGCCAGCTATTTTTGTGGGCTAGGTCATGTTTCTCACATTTTACGCATAACAGAGTTTCATATTACGGCATCCAATGTCAAAACCTATATTTTTTTCCTAATGCATTCATCTTTTTGACTTCCATATGCGAAATTCGAACAATTTTTAGAACTACTACATCTCAACCTCAACTTCAAGATAAGACAGATAAAAAATAGAAAGAATTCTTAAAGGCTTCCTCTTATTAGATACGGCGATGGATAAAACTTACTTCGATAACCTGTGAAGTCATCCAACTAGAAACTAAATTATAGCCATAGTTTTACTTCAATATAAATCCTCACTCATCTTAATCGCATTTTGATTTGAAAAAATGATTAACGTTATTGAAGAAAACGGGATCCACAACAGTCATCTGCATTCACATCAGCGTTGCCTCCATCTGTGATGCTGATGTTCTTAGATTACATTTATCATGTATTATTGCAGTACAACTTGGATATCCAGGGGTATTAAAAATACAAAACAATATTGCAGAATAACATTAAACCCGTTGCCCTCGGTGAAATTCTGACCCTCGCCAGCAAGGGAAGGCTTTAGTACATTCAATGTTCTAGTCTACTGAGCTACGAGGCCCTACCGGACCATGCGTTTCATCAACTTACCCGCCCAGCCTACTTCAACTTACGAAATCCACCAATTCTGATGCAGTAAGCTGGCTGTCCAAGCAGGATTTTCTAAGCAATCAATCTAGAATCCACCAGATGACTACCAGGCACGGTGAATTAGTAGGAACTTTTGACAGATTTGAATAATTCCTTTAACCCACTTAATAAAAACTCAGAGGCCTCGGTGGGATTCGAACCGACGCCAGCAAGGGGAAGGCTTTAGTACAGCCAACACTCTTGCCAACTGAGCTATGAGTAACTACTACTGAGCTACGGGTAACTTGAGCCATTTGTGATTGAACTCGCGGCTCCGGTGGGGGCCTCGTAACGGAAACATCTGTGTTAAGCAATCCTAATTTTGTGCTCAGTCATCCTTTCTCTTATGCGCTTTTATTTTCCAGTTAGCATACTGTACCATCTTCTCTTCAGTTTTTGTCGTTTATTGTTGCAGTCCCGCCGATTTCCCTTCTTTGAACTTGCTCCCGTGAATTTCGACAAAGCAGGCAACAGTTTTGCGGTATGTAATATCTGCACACTTTATCTTTATCCTTTCACAAACTCTATTAAATGTCTTTATAACACAAGATATTGATCTTAATTTGCCACATTCTCTGATACTTAACTGATTTTTTAACGCGAAGTTATTATCGCTATTTCATCCTTGCTCGCAATTTCCATTTTTTCATGGTCTCTTCCCGGGTCAGTAGTTAATGTGTCCAGGTTTTAATTGCAGTCTGTTTGACATCTTTTGTTTGCTGTATCGGTGCTGTTTTTCAGACATTTACCCTGCCTAGGTCATGCTCAACATATCTAGCTTGACTCTCTTCGCCTTCCCCTTCTATTCTCCACACCGTTGAACACAGCCTGACGCTAGCATACTTACAAATTAGACCACAGTTATAGTAGCCTTATTGCTTAAAATACCATGCCACTTGAACAAATGAATTCTTCGCTCTTTCTTAGGATGTTCCCGTGACATGCGTGACTGCGGGTTGCGGTTATCTGTGGATAGGTGACGAAGATGGTTTCATGCATTGCATGAATAGCAGTTTCTGCATTTCTTCCTTCCGAGCCCACCTTCTACCTGTACGCCACTGTGTACAAGCTAAGAACGCGGATCTATTGGTAACTGTGGGTGCCGATGAACCTTATGACGAAAAGTTATGCGTCTGGAACACTCGCAAGTGGTCGCTTACGTCGAAAACCTCACATCCTGTGTGCTGTCGCACAGTCAAAGCCGCACCGCCTGACAAGCAAGCTGGAGAGGTAACGTGCGTCGAGGTGGCCGAAAATCTGGAAACAGTGTTGCTGGGCCATTCCACCGGCCTTGTTCAACTCATCATGGGAGATCTCTCTTCTGATCGGTAAGTCCACGACAGCACCCATTTAGACCCAAATAGCTGCTGATTCTCATTGCCGTCTATTTAAAAAGGCGCTGATATGATAAAATCCTCTGAACAGCTAAAACTGTATATGAGCTACACTTCTGAGGAGCTGTTTTATTTGATATAACTGCGTATTCATACAACGTACACCGTCATAAATGTTTGTGCCGGGCCTTAGAACTCAAAACAACCATGGACAGGTTCAACTACTGCATACCAACTTTCTGTTAATTTCAGTCCCCTTTTGGGTAATATCGAAAAGAACTAGCCGGTTTCACCGATAGTAGTTTCAATTGTGTTGTTAATAATGCATGTTTCGATTTTTTAAGATCTTGAAGAACATACGTTTCCAGTTCTACCTACTTGTTTTATTTTTATTTTACAACTTTAAGCTTGTGTTGTTAAGTTATCATTCGATGTTTCTCAGATAATATCTGGCTGCGATTCTTGTGAGACGACTTTTTAATTAAACCTCGTTGTTTACATCCGTTCATAAACCAGGATAGCGAAATAATATTACCAGCCCCTTCATCTTTCTACAACCTCAACAATAGTGTCGAATACTAACAGGTGATTAAATACGCATCTCGTGAATTGACGGTTAATTCGCACAACAATCCTACAAACTATCCCAAACGAAAGTCACAAATGATCGGTGAATGCTACTGCACTATTTATTATTTCAGCGATGTCTGTTTTCCACGTGTGATCGTACAAGCAAGAGTTCTCTGTGAAAGATAGGCAAGCCATTGCACATGTAAGTAACCTGAAGTTATTTTCTATCCGTATCAAACTTGCAAAAGCCAGGTGAGCCGCGTTTTCCATCGGTCAGCATTTTGATAAGTTCAGTTGATGTTTCTGGGATTTTGATGCCAGTCACTGCAGTAATCGTCAATAAACACGCATTTTCTGGGTCAGTACCTGTTTAGCATGGCCTTTTGGTAATTTACTTGCTCGCCTATGGAAGTGCAAGCAAGTAGCTGTCATGTTTGCCAGACTCCAACTGTCAAGGTAAAGGAGAGTCAAAGCGAAAATTTCAAGCCTCTTTCTTTCTATCATGTTTTAGCCAATGTCGGCGCCTCATCCTGCACGAATTTTCTAGCCCAGTGACTGGCCTGAGTTTCTTTAGCACTAGGAAAACCAAGCAGAAGGCTACTGGCGGGCAGCCTTTGGCTGAGGAAATTAATGGTAGCTCTCGCTCACGTATTGCCCGACGCAAGCCTCTCAATTCCTCTACCAATCTTGCTGCAGACTCCAGTTTAAGTGGATCCAATGATGACGTTAATGCTGCCGCAGGTTTTGGTCCTCTGTATCAGGCCATCGTTTTTGCCAGTTCTGAGGACACACTAGAGAGCATCCTTTTGGGCAAAAAGTGTGAACCAGTACGCAAGGTGAGCACAACTCCATCCGTTGCCCGATCATGCATTCCCTGCCTTTGTCGAACCCATGTTCACCGAATTCCTTCTATTGTAGACTACCCTTGACAAATTCGGATGTCGACCGAACTGCTCGCGGCTCATATTTGATGTTGAGAACTCTGTTCCACACATGTTCATTATGGCCCACAAAGATGTAAGTTATTTAATGCGCACAAAGGTGTAAGGACCCCTTTAATTCTGGGTCGTTTGCCCGTTTTTCGCTTTTAGTTGATGTCAACTCGGTAAAAATGTGACACCTTTGCGATTCTGCGTCACCATTTTTAAATGATCGAAACAATGAAAATATTTATCTTTAGTTCTGCTCATTAGTCACCTTTGAAGCCATTTTTGCTTTGCCGTCCTCTTGTCTGCGTAACATTACTCCATCGTCATCATTCAGGCCAACAATTCTAATCCCTGCATGCTGCTGGATAGTTACCGAACCCAACTTTCCCCTAGCAGCATCAGATGGCTTAGCGGCGGGAGACTCTAGCCTTTTCATAAGCTTCTAAAGATATGGTTAGTGACGACCCTTTCGCCCACAGAGTCGAAAAAACATATGAAGGAGTTCAAACTGCCTAACCTGGTTGCTTAGATCGTCGAAAAGTGCAGCGGACTTTAGCAATGGCCGACACGGACCAGTGGCAACAGTACTACCAGGGCGCAGAGGGCTGAGGTCCTATACGGTTCCCAGCCTATAAGCTACCCTAAAGCCCGGCGATGGCACTAACATGGTGACTCTGAACCGTTATTAAATATCTCTGCTTGTACTACAGCATTACAATTATGTTCTCGAGCCAAGCTTTTGGAGGTTGCGCTCCAGGGGTTGTGTATGACTGGCTGATGACGGCTAATAAGCCAAAAATGACCCATTCCGTCTCCCTTGTCCTTGTTATTAATGTCATTCTACATTTTCGAATGTTCAGAGTCGTAGATGGATTTGTACTAACAGATCGATTCATGAATGAAGGCAAAAGTCCGCATTCCAGGTGTGTGTATAAGTGAAGAAGAAGGTTGTTCGTTCACCGGAATCACCGATTCATGATTTTGAAGCTGGTGATGTCCGCGAGTCAAAGCACGTTTTCCTTCACACGTGGCTAAAATATAACCTCTCGTACAGGCTCAAACTGGACCGGCAAGACGCCTTGATGACGAAAAATTGTGACAATTCAGCATAATTGAGGTCTCAACATGGAAATTCCGTCTCGCTTTGTGGTTACTGTGGTAGTTGACGGTTTTAGAGAGTGGTCAGCCTTGACGTCCTTCATCGGACAGGTAGCTGAGAGAATTCTTGCATTCACCCCACAGCGCCGTAATGACTGCCTGGACGACCGGACCTTGTGCCTGAATTGACCATTCCTTCTGTCATCCCCGAACAATGATGACAGCGTCGAATTGAAATGATGGAAAAACTATTGAGCTGAGATGACGAACTCCATTAAGCCAGGCTTAACCGTTGGTGACATTCGAAAACTGCCACCTTGTTCAAAAAGTTAGTAATAGGTTCTTCGTAATAAGTGACTGTTCGCAATAAGAACGGAGGCCTTACTACTGAAAACCGTAACCAGGCTTGAGTTCTTGCATGAACGCTTAGAGCATCATCGCAGATTAATTAAGAAAACCATAATCCCTCCTCCCTTCTCTTTGGCGGAATCCTGTCCTCCTCCAGCTTACATAGTATTGTGCGACTGCCCTACTGGGACTGCGGAACAACATTATGCCCCTGTAAGATAGCATCCTTACCAAAGTCTACAAGGCTATTGAGCCAGAAATGGCCATTCCAGTCTCCATTGTCTTTATCGGTAATGTTATTCCACAAGTCTTTATTTTGTCACTTTGGTCTCATGAGATGCCTGAGATGTATGCTTCTTTAACGTGTCGCTCCAGCGTTAGATTTTGTTAATCGTGAGTCCATGTGAAGGACAATTGACTATTATAAAAAGCGAGTTCCAAGATGCAGCAAAGAAAGAGGAGACTCGATTGAGTGAACATAATTTATATTGACCTAACGTTTCGGATTCTTACCTGAGGCCATCGCCAGAGAGAGAGAGAGCAACAGGTCAGGGTAGCGGACGCAGGGTGTGTAGTATTTACAAGCGTTGGTCTCTGCACAACCACACACCGCTTTATTTAGCAACTCCTCTATTTGCCGCTCGTATTCGCACATGGTTTAGTGACGGTTGGTCACCGGTGTCTGAGGAACTAGGGGACGCGGTTGTTTAACACAATTTATCGTATAACTACTACATCTCTCCTCGTCTGCTACTTTTATCTGTTGGCATCTTTGAGGGTGGTTTATACAATTATTCCAGTGTCAGGATGATCAAATTTTTTTTCAAGCGATCAAATATCCGCTATGTCAACGATAAAGGAAGTAACTTGGATGGCTACTGAGCTTCTTTTCCTCCATGAATTCAGTGTTACTATACCTAATCTGACACCGCTGCCCACCTGGCAAAGGAAAAGTAGAGGTGGCTCTTTTGCCTCCTCTATTCGATCACCCTCTCTTGAGGTGGGCTTTAACTGAGTTCTCCTATCAGCCGTCGCAGAGCGTCACAAGGACATGGAGGTGCAATCCACACCACCATTGAGGTCCGATAGATTAGGCCACTCTGAGCACAAACGCGTGCAAGACTAACAATGTGAAAAAACGTAGTCATAATGCCTCAACTATCTGTGTCTGCGTAGTAAGCAGAACCAATAACCACTGCCACTGGTCACCGTCTCATCGCTGTGAAAATATATTATCGCCTGGCATATAAAACTTAAAAAAGCATCAGGTCTCATATCAGTAGTGTACAGTCTACAGTATACAGGGAAAACCTCGAGCTGAAGACATGCAATGTCGTCCCGCAGTTTACAAAGCTAGCCCATTTATGTGAATCCACCACTGAAAGTCAATCACTTTTATATCTGATCTACCCTTTGAATCTGGGATATCCAAATCCAATTCAAAATCTTCGTAGTATTGCGGCAGGTCCACCGTTGATGAAATAACTACGTCGGCAGGATGTAAAACGCCAGCCACAGCATTTTTAAGCTTCAGTTTCTGTTAGAAAACGTTAATTCCTACAAACTCTTATAAGGGATTGAAAATCCTGAGAGTTTACTGTGGATTCAGAGGTTACTTCCTTTGAAGCCAACCAAACCCAGAAATTTGGAGAAAAATGACAAGTCAACAAGACCAAATCACCAGACAACCCCTTTATGCATGCCTACCCCCCGTTGAATGCCATATTCATGAAAGAAACACTAGGACACAGAGGAACAACCATACCACTTAATCTCCGTGCGCTATCCATTCCTGAGCCCGATGGGCCTTGTCACCTAGAGAGAAATCGAGTATCACGACAAAAACCAACGTTATAAATGCAACACAGAGGAAAAACATTCGAAATGGTCTGCACAGAGACTGTTTATTTATGGCCGCGGTTAGCTTGTTTGGGTACCAAAAAGATCGCTAATTTTAATCCGTCGAAAGAAACCACACGCAATTTGAAATACTTTACTGCTAAATTGCACACACTTGTTTATGTGGCCCCTCTCTCGCTGTCCTCTTGAAAGGTTGCCGCTGTTCGCCTCAGACTTTCACCGGCTATATCACATGTATTTGCTTACTAGGTAACTGTAAGTAGGCATATTTTTATACACATATATTGGGTGTCTTTGTCTTTCGATTCAGGTACCCTCTTGTGTTACACTCACTCTAGATACGTACGTCGCTATAGTAAGTTTTGGACATTTATTCCTCATTACAGGCAGTTTACTTCTACGAAAGCGAGGCACGTGGACCTTGCTACGCTCTAGAGGGCGATAAACGTGGTCTCTACGCTTACAAAAGCTATTTGATTGCCATAAAAGTGAACAGGTAACTTTTTTCTGACAATTTATGCTTCATTTATTTCTCATTTTCGACCCAAATGTCTGCCTTCCCGCTACATACAACAGCAACGATAGCTTATTGCCATCTTTTTGTCTATGCTTGGCGTTAATAACCGATATAAGGGGACATCTGTCCATTTCTTCAAGAAAGTGGTCTCTTCAACCCTAGGCTTTTGTGTGTTTTCATTGGTCCCAGTTTTATAAAATGATGCAGGGTTATTAAGCATAATCTAGTTGCGGGTATTCACCAGATTTGGAGTGTTTTTATAGACATTTGAATGTACTATCATGAAAAAATTACAATAGGGATTTTCACAGATATGAATAATTCTTTTGATCCACTTGTGAAAAAGTCAACGGCCTCGATGGGATTCGAGCGCACGCCAGCAAGGGCAGGCTTTAGTACAGCCAACGCTCGTAGTTCAGCTAGCTAGAGCGTTGGCTGTACTCAAGCCTCGGGTTCGAATCCCACCGAGGCCGCCGAAAGTGGCCTTGGTGTTCATTCGGCTTCTCCTTCTGAGATGTCAGTTTTTAAGTGAATGTGTGCCTTTTTGGAATGGTCAATGCCCTCAAACCTCTCTTCCGTTTAGCGACTGTCTGGTGCCTCATGCATTCCTTTACTGCCTACACCCCATAGCCTTGGACCAAAGGCCTCCAGCCCTGCACCGGCCATTGCCTTCCCCAATGCTCACTCACGTGTGACAATTCTCGAGTATAAAAACAAATTTATAGCGGGTGAATTTGCCATTCCCTGGGTGCATTCCATAATCACTGACTGGGGCGGTCTTTTCGCCCTCTGCATTGAACGCGGACCCTCCGGCTCCGCTGTCAGGGTGAGTTGGATCCGGTGCCTGCCAGTTAGAAGACTCGCCTTCTTCTCTTTCACTGGCCTGATCACCAACATATTTCTTCCCTCTGACAGATTTTTGAACTTATTGAGAAGGACGCTCAGTCGAAGTTGGACAGTCTGTTTGCAAAGAAGAACTTTAATCTGGCGCTCGCGTGAGTTTGTATTTTTATGCGGCAACCGAGATGCGCACTGTCTTTCAGCATCACGTTTTCGCAAGACGATCCATGGGCAATCTGTGAAAAAAGTTTGGTAATACAAGTTGACATATTAAACTGAGGCAGACAGCTTTTCGCTAATCATCAAGGCGATACAACGCTATTAAATTCACAAATTGCTCGAATTTTGTAAAGGTTCTTAACATAAAATTAGAGTATGGATGAAACGTCCTCGAACAACAACAACAACAACAACAACAACACCAGAGACGGCAGTTTTGGGAATTTTTCTTAAAAATAAGCAGATTAGGACGAGTCAATCATCGGAGTAATCACCCTTCTTGCCAGTGTCTCCGGATGAAGGGCGGGAAATACATGACATTGTTATTGTTTCACCGTTTATCTCCTCAGCCAAAGACCAAGCCACTTTGAAGTAGTAATAAGATCTGTTGCACAGATTATGCAGAGGGTAGCTTAGGTAACGTGTCCATCAGTACGTAAAGTCTCGGACGCCAGTTCCATGTGCTGGAAATTTGAAGTACCCTGTGCCAGCCATGCGTTACCGTCTCACTGCCAGATTTTGAGACCGCGTTTGAGGACCCACTATCTGGGGTAGCTTTTGCAACTGCCTTTCGCCCTTTCCATAGTCGGGCTCCCTTGGTGTTTCATAAGGTCAGCCGGATAAATTAATGCTTCTGACAGCCGACCGTCCGCAACTTATAAACTTCCCGAATCGCACACCAAGTCCTCCTGATCTTCTTACCCAGGCTAGTTTGGTAAACTGGCAAGGAATGGTTGTGCTGCCCCACTAACCGGCAACGAACAACTGTAGGAGCCTACTAACAAAAACAATTGATGGTTAGGCCTGTTATACGGAAACTGTAGCAATTTGGGTCAACTGGTGGCCTCATTGCCTGCGTCAAAATGCCGCAGTCGTCAGCGCCCCCAACCACTTTGTCGGCCATTATCCCCTGAGATCAGTCTTCTACTGACAGTATGTGCAGCCTCCTCTCCCTCCCCCATCCTCGCTGAACGATTTTGTACACGTGACCGTTATTTCAGGTTTTTTTTTCTCATAGGCTTGCATAGTTTCTTTTCTTTCTTTCCTTTTAGAGTAGCAAGGTCTGAGAATTTTGGCGGTGAAGAGTTGGCGCACATCCACAGGCGCTGTGCTGACCACCTGTTCAGGTAAACCGACCGTAAAAATCTAACTCTCCCTTTCTGCCTTTTTAAAATTCTTGCACAAAAACGCACCATTTCTATCTGTGTGGCCGCACAAACACAACAGTTCGACCGTCGTAGTCCGACGATGTCTACCGTATGCTCCACAGAAGGGTAGTGCAGGGACAGTGACTTGCGCGTGATTTAGTTTACAGTGATAATAGACTTGCGCTGCATCTACCGGACTCTGTCCTCCTCCTCCATCTGAAGCCGGTGTTATCACAGAGTCAAGAAGACTGGAGGCAGTAGAGGGCGTACGAGGCTGGCGCGGCCGGAGCCGCCCTTGAGCGTGCCACCACACCTGGCTCGGAGCCCACGGAGTGGGAGTGCCGTAAAAGCCACAATAAGGAGCCGCTGCAGCCTGACTTTCAATCAGCCAGTCACCAAACAAACACCGGGCTGACCACGCGGTCCGAGATTCCCGTCAGTTGACAACCTTCCAAGCCTTGACTTTTAGCGCACCGTAATAGTTTCAAGCACGTCAGTTTGTTTATAGTAAGGAAAATGCACTGAGTCGTCGACCTCATTCTCCCCACCCCTACAATCAGACCACCGCCCGAGCCGGTCAGATGCGGAAGTGGGCGCAGCTGCTGGTGACCTCGTGTACATGTACTATGTACATGACCTGGCCCCCCAATCACAAGTACCAGGGTTTTACACACCAAAGGGGTTGAACAGCTCACATCCCACATGTGTGAGATAGCCAGAGGTGACGTTAGGAATTAGCCATCGCAGCCTGCTCTCAGACTACCAGTCAGCCACCACACAACACACCTTGGACTGAATGCGAGTTCTGAGTGTAATTGTCAGTTGGCAACCTTCCAACCCATGGCCCTGATCGCCCCGAGATATTGTCAATCTCAGATCACACATGCAGCTGAGGATCAACATGGAGAAGGAGCCGAGGATAATACTTACTTTTCAATTAGCTATGCAGACTGAGAGCATGTTTTTTTGTCGTGTTGCGTGTGATAATGTGAGGTGCATAGGCTGAGGAGAAGACATTTAGTGTTGTGGTTTAACCGGCGGTGTTCTACCGCAGGTTTTCATAGCGACGCATGGGACATAATAGGCCATGCTGAGTGTGAATGTGCGTGGGCCGTGCGGACAGTTGAATAGCGTGCGGCGGGTGTACGTTGTTGCTCCTGGCACTGGTTCACCGGTCTCTGTACGATGGATTCGCAAGTGGCTGACCAGGCCGATGTGTGATGTGCATGTGCGGTGACAATGAGGACAAGATAGTTCGGGAGGTGCTGAGTCTGGGTGGGGGCTCCGCTGCTGGTACTGGTAGTCACACTCATATGAGGACAATGGAAAGTGTTGATGGGTGCGCAAGATATGCTAGATGTGTTGGCATTGCGGTGGATTCCGCTTTCGTGGATGCGCGTGTGACCGAGCAGGCCCATGCGGTGAGTGAATGCGCGGGGGCAGTGGGGGTATTGGAGGCGGCGGTCTCTGCTGTGTGTTGGTGCTCGAGGCACTGGTTCGCCAGTCTCTGTGCGATGGATTTGCAAGGGTGGATCTCTGAGGTGAGTGCGCGATCGCAATGAGGACAGGTTAGTACAGAGTCCCCATCGCTGATACTGGGGGTGGTGTTGATGGTAGATGGAGCAGGTGTTAGGTAACCGGAAGTGGCTACTGAGATGGCGCGAGTGGGGCAAGTGGTGTTCGTTGGCGTAATCGGCGTAGGGGGGGGGGGGGGGGGGGAAGGAGGGAGGATGGTGTTGGTGATCGTTGGTGGCGGGCATCGAGGTAGTTGTTATCAGTGGTTGGGGTGGTCGTCATTGTTGGGTCTGAGGCAGGTGTGGCAGAATTTGATGTTGTGGAGTTGTTGTTCCATTGAATTCGAAGATGTATGACCAGGCCGACTAGCGCGTGGAATGTGCGTCGGCAGTGTAGGCACGTTGGCAGAGCTTGGGCATTGGCGGTGTTGATCAGCGGTGCTTGGTACTTGTGAGCCGCCATTTTGGCCTTAGCATCGGCGATCCAGTTGGCCTCATAGATTGCTGCACCGGTCTTCACGGACCTTCTCCATGCCGGTCTATCCTGTGCGAGGTCCTTCTAGGTCGCCGGGTTGATTTGCAGTTGCTTCAGAGATTTCTTCAGTTTTCGTGTAGCGTCGTTTTTAAACGCCTTGTCGGCGAGCACCCGTAGCGACATTTCCGTAGGCAGGTCGTTTGGGTAGTGGCTCGTCGTCCATTCTCACCAGATGTGGCTGCTCCATCGCAGTTGCATTTGTATCAGCATGACGTGGATGCTGAAGATTCCGGTCCGCTCCAAGGCTTCCGTGTCCGGGATCCTGTCTTGCCATCTCAGCTTCAGTATTCTGCGGAGGCAGCTACAATAGAATTGATCCAGCTTCCTGTCTTTGTTTGAGTAGACGGTCCAGGTATCCGCTCCGTAAAGGTGTGCCGTCAAGTCGGCGGCCTCAGTTTGGTGTTCGGGTGAGTACTATGTTGATTCCACACTGAGTTCTGCAGCCGGCTGAAGGCCTGACTGGCTTTGGAGATCCATTGATCAACCTCGTCGTTGATTCTCGTCTAACTTTACGGCTTCCGTCTCATATAATCAAGGGTTTCCACAATTTTGAGTTGGACATCTTTGACATTCGGTGAGCATTGTATTTCGTGCTGGGCGGTGGTTGGTGCATGACCACCGTTTTGTGTGTATTGATTCTTAATCCGCAATTTTCGCATTGAACAGCGAAGAGGTCCATGGTCTTTTGCATGTCCTCATCCGTCACGGTGTTAAGAGTGCAGTCGTCCGCAAAGACCAAGTCATGGACTGTTGTCATAGACACACGCGTTGGGGCCTCATATGCCGACTTTTGAGAAGGTGCCCGTTACTTCTGTAGGCGATTTGGATCCCAGGGCGCTATATGGTAGGCATCCGTCAGCATAGCAGAGAACATGAGACTGGAGAGGTTGGGGACCTGTACTCACCCCTGCTTCACTCCGTTGATCACTGCGAATGCTTTGGATACCGTCCCGTTGCCAGTGACTCGCGCCGTCATCCCGTCATGAAGCTGGCCTACCATGTGCGTGAACCGTTTAGGACAGTCATATTTATACATTCCGTCGCGATTCAGCGTGTCAAAGGCTTTCGTCAGATCCACGACGGTAGTGTAGAAGTAAGTTCGCATCTCCTGGCTCTTCTCTAGCAGCTGGTGGGCGGCGAAGTTCATGTCGGTTGTTCCTCAGTGTCGATGGAAGCCACATTTGCTTTCCGGGAGCAGTCCCTGCTCTAGGTGACCGTTCAGACGACTGAGGAAGATACGGGGGAAGATCTTCTCGGCGATTTTGAGCATCGATATGTCTCTGTTATTATCACAGAGTTGCCAGTTACCCTTCCGCTTGAAGAGATGAACGATGGTCGCGTCTTTGAAATCTTCAGAAACTTGTCCTTGGCGCCACATCTCCTGGAAGAGTGTTGTGAGTTCTGCCATCAGCCGGGGCCCGCCGTGCTTGTAGACTTCCGTTGGGATTGCATCAGATCCCGGTGCTTTACCGCTGGAAATCTGCTGCACGACCGGGATGGTTTCTGATAGGGAAGGCGGCAGATCCAGGTCATTGTTCGTGTCCACTTGAGGGAGCCGGTCAATGAAAGCATCGGAGATGGCTGATGAGCAATTAAGGACACTTTTGAAGTACTCGGCCCATGCTGTGATCTGTCCAACCATCGGCATCGCAGATCGCCTTGGTTACCAGCACGTCCTGTCGATCTCGCCTCCAGACGAGAACATAGTCCAGCATCTGCCAGCGCCGCGACCGAGCGTGCATCCACGTGGCCTTCTCCCGCGTCGGAAGGCGGATGACGGTGTTCCGCACACGTTCGCAGAAGAAGGAGGCCCTTATTGTTACAGCTACCGAGACCGTGGGGACCCAGCACTTCCTGCCAGGCAGCGTGGTCTATCCCGATGTAAGCGTTAAAGTCACCAAGGACATTCGGCACATTCTTCAGAAGGGCGTGTAGATCCTCGTAGAATGTGTTCCTTTTCTCGTCGGAGCTAGTCAGTGGGGAGTAGGGCGTGGGCTCTGATGATGGTCACAGACTTGTCTCCCCAAAGAGGCAGGCGGATGCTCATCAGGCGATCATTGATACCCTGAGGCTGACAGGGCAAACGTCCCACGATGTCGTTCCGGATTACAAAGGCGACACCAGCGTCGCGTCGCTCTGCTTTTGGCCAGCCGTTCCAGAAGAAGGTGTAGCCGGCACCCACCTTCTCCATCTGACCCTGCTCAGAGAATCAGGTCTCGATGAGAGCAGCCATGTGCACCTTGTAGCGCGCCAGTTCCCGAGCGACTAGCGCCGTCCTCCGTTCCGACCGGTTGCTTCTCAAATTGTATAAAATGGCAAGAACATTACAGGCTGCTAGTGAGCGGACTCACTGGAGCACCCCCGAGATTATGGCGCGCGGGATGAGGACGGGTCGAATTTTTGTTTGTTTGAGTTTTAAGGCCTGTGATCAGCGAGCCGCGGCCGGCTGCAGAAGACCTGATATCTAGCCCCTTCCTGTTCAAGGAGGCAAGCAGTGCTGTCCGTAAATAGGGATGTTTGGACATCCCAGACGGCTACCGATCTCCACTATGGGACACCGTTTTTTTTCATGGGAGAGCGAACCGAGTTAACCTGGTTCGCCTACGGGGTTGCTGTCGCGCCCGTCGTAAGAATTTTAGATAGGGTAAAGGTGGAGTGCTCGGGAGTCTGACATACCGGTTGTGGAGGCACACACAGCACCGGAGACCCTCACCTGTTTAGCCCGCCGGTCGTGACGGTTGCCCGGAGTGTGACCGCTGGGAAGAGCGCAGCTACGAGGACCACAGGTGAGAGTTGGGTACCCGTTATAGGCGGCCACAGGAGTATTCACCACCTGTACGAGACAAATGGAGCGACCAAATGCTACCTGTCTGATGCTACTTCGCTCACCCACACGATAGTTCGACCGTCGATTTCGACGATGTCCACCGTATGCCCCACGGAAGGGTGGTGCAGGGACGGTGAATTGCGCGTGAATTAGTTTTAAGTGAAAGAAGCCTTGCGCTGCAGCTACCGCACTCTCTCCTCCTCCCCACCTGAGCCCCATGTCAATACAGAGTCAAGAAGACCGGAGGCGGGAGAGGACGCAGGTGGCTGGCGCGGCCGGGTCCCCTAAGTCCTAGCCGCCCCTAGGCGTGCCACCACACCTCCCATGTTCGGAATTTGTTAGCGGAGCGCAACCCGAATAACGCATGCCGTGCCCTGATGTGGCCCCCGTGTTTGTCCAACGCATCTACCACGCGGCCCGTTTAGGGGGCAAGCGTGACTCACCCGACAGTTCGACCGTCGTAGTCCGACGATGTCCACCGTATGCTCCATGGGAAAGTGGAGCAGGGACGGTGACTTGCGCGTGATTTAGTTTAAAGTGATAGTAGACTTGCGCTGCATCTGCCGCACTCTCTCCTCCTCCCCCACCTGAGCCCGGTGTCAAGACAGAGTCAAGACAACCCACACACAGACACGCACACATGATTCTTGCTGCGTTTGTTTCCAATCCGTTTTTTAACTTCCTAGCTCCCCTCCCCTGTTAGTTAGTATTTTCGCGCGTGCTTCGTAACATGCTTTAAGTTGACCTTGACAACTTTCATTCATATCAAATTGACCAGCAATCTCCTAGGTTCGCTTTTCTTTATACCTCCCAAGTCTGGAGATCACTGGCCGAGTAAAATCAACGTCTACTTAGATATCTGGTTTGGTCTTTTGCTGTAAGTAGTTGGCAATCGCGTAAGACCCCCTTCTGTGTGAGCCGACCTTCTCACCTTGCGAGCGTAGTTCAACAGTCTCAGGCGACCACGTCCACCGCGTATCCAACATAGTATTTGTTGCACTGGCGCCTTGCGTTTGAATCATTTCATAGTTAAGAAGAATTATTACTTGCTAACAGAGACGAAACTTCAGGTGAATAAAATTATTATTTCGGCGGCCGAGTCTCCAGGCCGCGCCATTATTAGCTAATTTCACTGGCTAGTTAGGTGCTTTTGATGGCGTCTGCCGTGAAAATACACGACAGTCCATCTGTGTATTATTTAAACAGATTGACTCTTCTAATGTCTTCAAATGCAGTTGTCGTGGGCATCAGTTTGAACCTTGCCGATATAATGACGGAATACCTAGACGGAAATTTCCGAATCCTTTCGAACAAAGGAGTTGCTTGCTGCGACCCGACTGCATTCCGTTGTTAATTTCCTTTTTCGCCCCTTTTAGCCAGAAAGAGTATGACGCCGCTGTAAAGGAATACTGTCAAACAATTGGCGTTGTCGAACCATCATACGTCGTTCTTCGAGTGAGTCCTCTTTGCCCTATTGGTTGAGGTCCTTTCATAGTGACATGTGTATAATTCTGCAGAGTACACTTAAGCCTGACCAGATGGGGCCTCACGAAGGTCAATACATGCAGCCCAAGAGAATTGGTTGGATGTCAGCTCGGTCGCAGGGTGCACATCTCAGGAAAAAAAAGTGGAGCACTGAGATAGAAATCTTTAGTTCTTGGAGGCCTTCTGACCTTTTCCTGGGTTCAGCTTTTAGATGAATGAAACCCGGCAACGGCAGAATTATTTTGAATCGTGACTGTGATCAGTCAAATCCGGTTCCTGTTCTTAAAAGTGACCGCGTCATTCTTGGCGGCCGGCGCAACTCCTGAGGTGGACTGCGTCCCTCGGCCCTACATCATAGGGTTTAATGAAACGGGGACGGCCGAAGGTGAGGGAGCTCGTCCGGATATCTTCTCATTCTGGGCTGGGCTGGTCTGCAAACTGCCAACTGTTTTAATGTGGACAGCCTTATGGAGAATTTTCTTGCAGTGACAACTCAACCCAAAATATTCCCAGATCACTCTTCAGTCTGTTTACAAACATCACGTACACCAGCCGGTGGGCCACGACCACACCTGCTGCCGAAAATTGTGGTTTGAAAAGGCTGAAGGTCATTGAGAAAAGCGAATGCGGAAACCCGTTTAATGGTCTGTTACCGTACTCTTTAGAGAAGACCCTAGTTTTTTTAATGGGCATTCATGAGCGCGTTCTGCGAAGGAGCCATGTGTTCGTAGGGTAGAAGGACTACGCCTCCAGGGCACCGGCAAAAAAGACATCTATCGCATATTTTGAACTTAGTATCCGCAGAAGTTAGTCTTAAGCACAGTGCACAGTCGGAGACATCTGGGATGCACCTACGAACACTGAAGTAGCCCAAGTTGATGAACGCGCTGTTTTCATCATTCATCGTAAGGTTCGTTCTGCAGTTTACATGTCGCCGTAAGGCGGCGAAGTATGAGGAATAACCACTGACAAGGATGATCGTGTATTAGGTTGGCAGGTCGTCTGGACATGTCAAACGAGGGAGGTGGAAGTAAATTGAAGGTTTTTTCCTGATAGAAGCGAACAGGTGGTTTCCATGACGCAGTTCAGAAGAAGATGCGATCGCTGGAACTTGTTTTTTATTGGGCTCATGTTTCAGATTCTCTCTCTAACTCATCATCTTACGGTTCCCGTAAGACAGCCGGCCTTGTTTGCAGTGTTCTCAGTGGGTCACGCTATTTTCGTTCAACCAGACAAGGGTACTAGAGGGCGCACGGGGCGCAGTATTTACAAGATGTGGTTGCCAAGCGACCACAGATTTACTACAGTTGGCAGTCTCCGTGTTCATCGCTGGGGTCCTAGTTGATGCGATGATTGCCTTTTGGTTCATATCCAAGTCGTTAATGCCGTGATTTTATCATCGTTGTCGATTCCTGGCGTTACGATTACTCGGCAATTTGGCTCCCTGTCACCGGGACTGTTGGTCACCCACATCATCCCCGCGTGGCTAGCAATTAAACCGAGGTAAAAGCACAGTTCAGAATATAGAGCCGCGAGGTTATTGCGTTTATTAATCGACTGCGAGCCAGATAACCCTAACTCAATCAGTTCACGGCTCACGCGGTTTCCAGCCTGTGCGAGAATTTCGGCATTATCAAACTTGAAAGTGTGGCCGGGTCCCGTTGCATGAGCCGCAAACGGACAGTTGGCGTCCTTCTTTCCCACTGCTGCTGCATGCTCGGCCATACGCGTGCAGTGTAGTTTCCCAGTTTCTCGAACGTAGTTGCTTTGTCCGCAACTGCATCAGATTTGATAAATGAGTTCAGAATTTTAATGGTTAGTTTGCAGTTATGGGGTCAGTGGGGTGGGTTTGTATTTAGTCTTTGCAACGTGCCACGGAAATATGCGGATGGGAGCATACATACCTGATAAATTTGTCATCTATTTGTCTGACGATGGGAACTCTGCTGCTTCTAGGATACTTATTTTCAGTGTCAGACTCACAGTTGGTGTCATCTTTTTCAGAGACCGAATTGTTGCACACTGACGGGGTTCGTGAGTGGGAGATTTTTGCATGGCGGGGTAACAAGGGAAGAAAACTGTTAGAAAGTGGAAGAATTAGGCATGATTGATTACAATAAAGATAGGTATTATGTGCGACGACAAGTTGCTTTTTAAACTGTGATCCGTTGACTAGCCTGCCATTTATGCAACCTTTCTTGAAAGAAATCACTACCTCATTAGTCTATGTGTGCTTGCATGAGTTGTTTGTTTGTGCAAACAACGTGTGCCTTTCCTTCGAAGGGCTTTACAGCAAGTCCATGACTTCTTTTCGTTGAACAGGAAACTCGGTATGAGACGAATTCCTAACGCAGAGATATTTGCCTAACTCTGGGCGTACAACAAAAGCCATCTGAATGTGAAGCCCGCACACACAGTGTCCTAACCTTTCCATATATGTTTCTGTTTCCAACGCGTATCAAGATGCGCCTTGCTATTCTCGAAAACTTGCAAAGACTGCCCTTTTTTAAAAAAATGCATAAACCACTCAGATTTTAACCAATAACGTTCAGCTATTGACGTTTAAGAAATCGTATTTTCCTGTAGCTGATACATCTTTAAGAAAATTATCAGCATGAAATCTATGCTATCGTTTTTATGTTTCTTTAAAATGATGCATATTCGATAGACCACTCTTAACATTCCTATTAGAAAATATGTCTAATGAACTACGTTTGCCCGTCTGAATGTTTGGATCGGTTAAACGACCGACTAATTGTGTGGAGTTGCACTGGGGAACCGTTGACTGGGGTTTTCCTGAACGTATGGTTCTCGTTCTCGATTTGAAGATTTTTTCCCTAGCGCCGTCCAGACGACCCCCACAAGTAATTCTGCTATCATATACCACGTGTGATTCGGTCGTTTGGAATCTGTTCCGCCCTCAGATGGGGCTGAGTGATGTTGGACCGCTGGTGTCACCCTTGCTCTGACTAGACAGTTTTCCCATCTTGTTTCGAATAATTTTTTGGCATCACGATATTTTGCTAGCGAGTGGCGAGACCGCGCAATCAGACTGACTGATGGCAGATTGGCCCAACCTGCAAGCAGCAAGTTAGCGATGAACGTACAGGCTGGCGCTCTCGTTCCTCCAGCAGCAGCTTCTATGCTACCCGCAGGCGCTAAGCTGCCCTCTCTCCTCGAAAGACGCTTCACCACCACTATCGGTATACTGCTAGCGTGTCCCGTAGTCTCGTGTGTTAACACATCGTCTACAGACCTTTGCAGACTGCTAGACCGTCCAACACGCAGTCTATCCTCTCGACCTTGTACCTCTGCATTCGGACTTGGCATAATCACTCACACAACTAAGCGGAGTGGTGGTTATAATAAGCGAAATGAATTAACCGTCAATATGTATGATCTGAAAAAAAGCACAAAAACCGACCTCGTTTTCCAGGAAGATTTGTGCGTTAGTACATTTTCCATGCATCTGGCTGTTGACATTTAATTCAACTTAAGGTTTTTTCAGTAATTTTAGGAAGAGCCTATCTTAGTATTTTTATGTAGCTTTTTAGTTGAAATAATGCTGATTTTGTGTATTCAACGACGTATGGCCACTGGAAGATAGTACGAAAATATGCTTCACACCCATAAAATTTTCAGACTAACTCCCATACGCGTATTTAACAATTCCTGTAAATTTTTCCACGTCTAGCCGGTCTGTGGCACAAAAGAACATTCTTTTACTTCCATCTACAATATCTGCCCTATCATGTGGAGTGTTAATGGAAATTCTGAGACATGCTTTCCATTACATAGGACTAAGTAGATGAGATTTTGATGTCGATTATTAAGCAAAATCTTCCCAATGAGCTTCTTTCCGGCCGTCCATAATCAGTTCAGCCTTGGTAGTCCAACGACGTCAACCGTATGCGCCAAAGCAGGGACGGTAACTTGTGCCCAAATTTGTTTTGAGTCATCCGTGGCATCTCCCGCACTCTCTCCCTCTTTCCTTACCCGCCTGTGCCCCGTGAGTCAAGACAGAGTCAAGAAGACGGGAGGTGGGGTCGGACTCAGATGAATAATCTCCCACAGAATGGGAGATCGGGGTGTGGCATAAGCCTGCACCTACGCGGCACCTATGTTCGGCACATCCCCCCCCCCCAAGTTCGGAATTTGTTATGGGAGGTCATCCCTAAATAATAACGCCTGCCGTACCCTTATTTGATCCCCGTGTTGGTCCAGCGCATCTACCACGCGGCCCGTTTAGGGGCCGTCCTTAATTCTATTAAAAACACATCTATTCAAACACATTTGATAGAGAAGAGGAATACAATTTCTCGTTCTTCTACCTGTTTGGTAGCAACTAACGTCTTCTCCAGATATTTTGCTCGGGGGAGGGGTATATTTAGGCCTTAACTTTTTATTTTATGAAATTTTTAAGGTCGTGAAAGTTCCATACATGCAATATAGTATTTGTTATTTTTATTAATGTTACTTGTAAAGTGTACAACATATTCCGAACCCATTGAGAAAGTTTATGCACCCTATATGTTCTCTCACTTACCCGAACAAATGTAGCATTTTATTTGATAGAAATTATGCACCATGTAGTTTTAAAACTGTAATGGCCTGTACTGGTGCAATTCGACTTCAGAGTTAACGAGGAATCAGCAGGTTTTTAAAACGAAGAGATATCGTTTCTTACAAGGATATAATTTGAGGAACATGCAGGTTATCACCAAATGAATACAAGAAAGAATACTTTCGTGACTATTTTGTTTAAAACATCTTTGATTTAATAATTGCATCGAAAATCACTGGCAAATCGTTTGCTATTTAAATCACCACTGTTTATTGAGTCACTTTCCTGCGGTCGGATGGAAGCTCATTCAACAGTCAGAATCCTGATGTGACTGAAATATCCTGCGGTTTTTTGCACGAATATCAATATTACAAGAATGCTAAGTAATATTTTCTAATGGAAAACCCACCTCATAATTTCGATTAATATTTCACGAGATAAGCCATACTAAGTGGTATTTTGTTCTTAGTTATTAAGTTTAGCGGTCACAGAAACCCAGAGCTTTAAACAGGCCACTTTTCTAACTTGTTGACCGCTTTGCTGCATGTTTTACATGCAACCCCTGCCATAAAATTGCGTTTGACCAATCGTCACTTCATTCTGTGGACTGTTCAGGCAGTGTGAAAATTCGAGAAAAAGCTCTCACCAGTTGAAAACTGACGCAAATGTGTCGCGTGGTTGGTTAGAAGTGAACTGTCTTCAGTTAAGTGAGCTAAAATGTGCGCAATAACTGAAAGCAGTAGTAATTTTTTGAGAAACTTGACTTCGTCTTTCTCGACTGGACTTAGCTAAATGAATTAAAAAAACTGTATGTGCATGAAAAGAAATATATAAATAAAACAGGTCGAGTACAGCAACGCCTAAAAAAACAATTCTAGACCACCTTCCGGTTAACCGTAATATGCGGCATGGCAGCCGGTTAGCTACTCGATGTTTGATGACATTTTCGAAATGGGGAATGAGGTTCGTCGTTGGTACTTCGTTCGAAATTCGGCTCATGCCCCACTTTCTCGGCGGGGATTTCACAGGAATAGAGCCCTTCACGAAGTCGCGTGTAGAGGGGCTCTTGCGTGACTGAGAAGGTGGAATATGATTAGAGCTTGGGATTATATGTGTACCATTTTCTATGTAGCTGGAGGATTTGTGATTTGCAAAATATCATGCTTTCTTGAAAGGCCACTGAATACTTCGCCGTTTTAGGGACTTTCGATCAACTGTCCGGAAAGAGGTTTTCTGCAATTTATGGTTATCAAGACTTCCAACTTATGGTTTTCATCCATTTATTGGGTTTTGGGACTTTTCGCTACAGATGGTGTTTTGGATCATACTTGTAGACTCACCCAGACATTACACGAAATAAAGAAGGCACATAAACGCCAAGACAAAGATCCCGATGCATATTTTCTTTATCAGAGTAAATGTCTGTAAATTGCCGATATAAGGGAAAATTGAATTCCAGGAAGCGGTTCAAAAGAAAAATATGCAATCGTTGTAACAAGAAATTCATTGGCTTGCCGTTTCGGATTCTCATTTAGGTGGGATGACGAAGAAGCAACAACTCAATATCCCCAACACCCCGGCTGTGTGGCTTACGGGAAAGGGCACTGTCGATTGGACGCATAACCAACCTCAAGGCCCACTTTGATTCAGTAAAACAAATTTCCGCTCTAATGTTTTAATTGAACCGAACGTAACTGCCTTTTTAATTAAACCGGGTGAAATTTTTTTGTTTTATCAAAGTCGGTGGTATTAATGACCTTGAGGTTGGGAGTGCGGTTTCCCGTAAGACCCGATTGGGCACATGACCAACCTCAAACCCATTAATAACGCCCACTTAGATTCTTTATAAAACATTTCGGCGGATATCTAATTTTTTTAATCTTTGGCGCATTTTTTCCGTTGAAATACGTGATGTTATAGAGGCCCCGTCCGTATAACCCCTATTACCGCGGTTCTCGTAAGGCACGTAGCTGTGTTATTGGGGAAGTTGAATTGTTGCTTCTCTGTCATCCTGCCCTCACCAAAACCCATCACGAAAGGTAGCCGCAGTTGACTGTCTCTGGTGATGGGTTCTAGTGAGCATCCAAAACTTCAGGCCAATGAACTTCTTGTTTCAACGATCGCATCTTGTTCTTTTCCATTTTTAATTTATACTTAAGGGGTTTACTCAGCTATTTCTAAAATAACTGCGCACATCGTTCATCATTTGCCATAATTATTCCCCTTTTGCCTTTTCTTGATGGAATCTGACTAGAGGGACTATGTACATGCAAAATACTTCAGGCAGTCTAATCTGGCACTTTTTCCGGTTACAGTCGAAACCCCTCCAGCGTCCCCGCCTAGTGTTTTGTCTTCCATAATATTTTTGGGTGTTTTCCGCTTCGCCGTCGGGGATTTTTGAAACTGCGCGGTGAGCACTTGCTGATAACTATGCCCCCACCCACTGCTTCTTGTATTTTTCAGGATCCTAATTTATTACACATATATATCAGTTCTGCCGTTCCGAACTGCGATTTCCACCGTGTGCTCCACATCGACCTGGGCGCAGAAGCGCGACTTGTGCATTATCGGCTGCATTCTCACTTCCCTCATGCACTTGGGTCCGTTGCTAAAACCGAGTCAGGTTTACCGAAGGTGGGTCCGGGCGCAGTTCCTCAAAATGCGAAACGGCTAGTCTACGCGGGCCACATACGACCTGGTCCGCGCAACTGGGACCAGGTTCTTCTGCCGAGGCAAGGGGGTTTGCTCGGATTTAATCTGCGTGGGAGGGCCACAGAGGCCACTTTAAGAAGGCGCCCTTGCAGCCTATCTTTCCGTTCTGAGAAAAGGACCGAGTTAACGTGTTCGTTTGCACCCATCCAGGCCACGACGTTTAGCCCAGCGTGATGAATTCGAGCGCATCAGAGTTCTTTGTTGAGCAATACGATTAAGTGCTGCGGCAATGTGTTCCTCAATATCGATCTCACACACTCTTCTCACCCCCCCCCCCTATACACTAGTCCTTTGCCTGAGCTGTTCAGCTCTCAGATGCTGGGATTAGGCGTAACTGACTGACAGAGCTCAGCAGTCCCTCTACGAGAGCTACACACTAAAAGGTTCCACCGCATAACACTAGGTTTTGGCAAAAGGGGCGATGCATATGTGCGAGCTCAGCACAGGGATTGGTTTTCGGTAAAAATCCCATGACAAACACATCGGATGCTATCGTCTTGGCACCCCGCCCTCAGCAAGGAGACATAATCAGTATTCATTACCTTTACAAAATGTTTGAATGATAGCGATTACGCGCCCCGCGGGCTTTATGTGTTTTTTTTTCGCCAGTCGAAATAAGCACACCTTTTTTGGCAGATCTTTGTTCCCTACTTTGTATAGTTTATTATTTTAGTGCACAATTAACTCAGACCTAAACAAAGCCGACAATTTGGACGATCGCTCGGTTAGAGGTCCTTGACTTCATTGGCTGACCTCGAAACAGTGATCGGTGGCGCAGGCGCCGCTCTTTTAGTTGAAAACTATGGATTCCTACCTGCAGGCTTACATTCTTACGTTTCCTCAGTTTTTAGAAAACGGTCTTATTAACCAACTAGCTCGGTATCTGGAGGCATTACATGAACCGTCTAATGCGGAACATCTAACGAAGGAACACACAGCCCTTCTCCTCAACAGCTACGCTCGACTTGATGATGAAGAGCGGATCAATTCTTTTCTCTCCGTGAGTTCCTAAACCGCTATCTTTCGTTGGCTTGACATGTGCTTCTTCCTTGGACAAGGGAGACTTTATAGTTTAACTCTCACTGTGGCACTTGAGCAGACGGTTTGTGGTTTAACCGGCAGTAGACCATCCCGCGGCCTTCTGTTAACGTAAACCCTACAATCCCTTCTTAATTCGGACATCAGGAGTCTACGCTCAGGGCTATTCGGCAGCTTGTGGTCAGCTTTTGTCGGCATGCATTATGACATTGCACTAGCCTCTGCCTCACCCTGCGCTAGCAGCTCAAATTTTAGTGTTTGTGTGTGACTTGTGATCCACTTGGCTACTGACGCCAATCACACAATGAGAATGCTGGGCCGATTGTGCCTGCAGGTTCCACTGAAGAAAGTCTGTCGTTAACAAAACTAGTCGCATAATAACCTTAGGAGCTATCTTTCGGACAAGTATAATTTTATCAGGGATGTAATAAACCTTCTTATATGACAAGAGAATGTCGGGAGTGGAGTTCTCTCTACTTGTAAGCCTCTACATGTAAGCCTTCCATCGATGTCACTTCTCCCATCCTAATTCCATTATTGTACATGACTTGACTTGAGTTCCTAAGCTTTCTGACAGATCCATCCGGAGTAATCGACAGTCTGATCGGTGGACAACAAGAAAGAAAAGTCTTTTATCACAGCACACATGTAGTGGTTATCTGCTTCGCTGGCAATCCTGAGAATGAAAACAAACTAGAGGACTGCAAACATTGAGGGGGTTAAACCTGCGATTGCGTTTTTTTTCCAAGAAATTATGCTCAATCCTTATTATCAGGCGAAGCCAATCGCGACTTTGTCTTCCAACCGCACTCTCTGTCACATTATGAACCTGAATTTGTCCTACTCATATCGTTCCTCGTCATCGACTGCTTAGTCTGTGCACCTTACGCAGATGCAACGGGTAGAGCATGCTCAACGGGCATCTTCAGAGTGCGCGCTCGTTTACACAGAACATAAAGTTAGCCGATTTGGTGACTGAAAGTCCATGATGCGGAATAGTTTCGACCCGGGGCGGGCTCGCGACTCGGACTTGAGGGTGTTCGTTTCAAACCCTCAGTAGACAACTGAGTCCAAATTCAATATCAAACTTTTCATGAGGATGCGTGTTGTGGTCGAGACCTCTCACCAACCCTCTGCCTAACTCTGTGCCTGCAGATGCTGTCTACTCAGTCCAAAATCGACAGCGAATTCTATCCCTGCGTGAACGTCCTTCGCCGAGCTGGGTATCCCCGCCAGGCATTGCGACTTGCCTCCCTCTCCGGCAGCCCCACTGACTGTGTCCGAATTCTCGTTGAAGATTTGAAAGACTTCTCTTCGGCCCTAAAAGAAATCAACGCGTTACCCTTCGAAGAGGTTCGTCATTATGACATCATCTATCTTGCCAGTCTTTCGTCCGCCCTAAGCATGTTCCTTGAATACCGACTAGTGCGGACGTAAACGCCCACCTGAGGGTACCTGATACATTTGCCTTGACCTCCAATCTGACGAAAGCTGAACAACTCGTGTTAGGTTTGTCGATTTTTGTCTTTTGTTTGTCCTGCAGGCTTTGAACATGATCTGCGCCTACGGTAGCTTGCTCATCCAGGTACTTCCCACCGAGACGGCCGAACTGCTGGACAAACTGTGCTCCAATCCAAGTATGTTATCACGTTTTAGGTTTCAATTCTTTCTAACTATACCTTCTACGCAAATCTCCTCAAACTGTTTGTGTGCCAAAACCGGAGTCCCGCCTGATACCAGGGCGTAGAAGGCGGTTGGCTATATCTTTCGGGGGTTGAATGCTATGCAAATCAACTTTGTCCAGGCTTATTATAACTGAGCTTGCCGATATTCTCCTGACTTGACTCGATGTAGCTTTTACCATGCCTAACCTGACCGACCTCACTGTATGCGAGCTTTCTTGGGAATTTTCCCTTCCTTTTTAGTTATGAAAGAAATTAGCCCCTACAAATTACCTGTGTCGTTTAATCATCTGGTGGATTCTTGATTCATTGCTTAGGAAATCCTGCTTAGGCAGCCAGCTTACTGTATCAGAATTGGTGGATTCCATTCGTCCAGTAGACTGGGCGGGTAACTGTACCTTCATTTGATTAAACTCGCGGCTCCCGGTGGGTGCCTCGTAACTCAGTTGGCTAGAGCGTTGGCTGTACTAAAGCCTTCCCCTTGCTGGCGTGGGGTTCAAATCCCACCGAGGCCGCCGAGGTTTCACAAGTGGGTCAAATAAATTAACAAGGTTTGTTGATCCGCGCAGTTTTTATGAGCCATATTGTCCTTCCAGACGGTTTGGTCTCACCGAGTCTCGTCGCCGGAAGCTAATGGGAGAATAATAATTTGGCGACTTACTTAATGAAGGACAGCCGAGAAATTGTAATTTTCATTTGAGTCGAAGACTGTTAACTTTCGTGGAATGACCTCAGAATTTTTAGTACCGGCAAAGACTGAATGTCTTTCTGGCTTATTAGCCTTTCGTCATCCGGTCATACCTAACCCTAAGTTTATTTGATCTTGGAGCCAAAACGGACTTCTTTAGTCATTGGGCGTTATTTGACTCCAACGCTCCACCATAGGACGATGGCTAATAAACCGCAAATAACCATCCTAGCCTCATTTGGTCTCGTTGTAAATTCTCCTTCTGCATACCTGTCGTTATGCGACTGTTTTTTGTGGATGGAGTACTAATGTGCAACCGGATAAGCGTGTCCCTTTAGGTGATCAGTGAATGCGCCTGGATCGTATCTATGCGATAAATGTACCATCTCATGAAATGTGAACCGAAATTCCAAACCGCGTTTTCGCCGAGAAAAGTTTACTTAAATAGGCTTATTATACTAACTATCTCATTGACTTCCGATGCTCTTATCAAATTGGAAAGTTTTTTATAAAAAATACATAAAAATATTCTCTCTTATGTTCATTTGTTAGCAACTTACATCTTTTTCAAATAATATACCTAAGGAAAGGAAAACTTTCCGAATTCTCGCATAATTTCGAATCCGACCTGCTGTTACACTGTCAGTCGGGGTTTCTAAACTACAAACTGTTAATTTCCGTGTATGAAAATAATACATTTATATGTGTCATTAGTATGATGTTGGCCATTTTGTACAAGCAACATTTTTATATTGATAGGCATGATGCTTTGTGAACTGACTTTTCATTGTCTAAAATTATACACTTTTTAAACCGAAAAAAAAACTCTTCTTCCATTTTAAATTTTGAAGGAGACCTAATTTGCTACCAAAGAAGCAGAACAAAAGAAAAATATATTGCGCGTGTTTTCTATAAATTATATTTATAAAACGTCGAAAGTCAATAAGAACTATTCATCCTACTAACGTGGTCATATTTTACTGAATGCCGTTTTTGCGATTATGCTGCGCGAAACTTGTTCTCCTGACCCCACCTGTATAATCTTCGCTAATCATAAGTAGGTTTTTGAATTTTAGTTAACATTTCGTGAGATGCCACGCCTACTGTACTCAAACATGTATTCCCGTCACAACGCTGGCTATGTCTGGACTATACACGACCGTTTTTCCGCCGATATTTCTCCTTTGATGTTTGAACTCGAGTAAATTGGTAATTCAATAACACCCTTAGCACTGCCACAAACGGGCGCACACCATATCTACTTGGATGGGGAACAGTTTGTAACATGAGAGAGTGGCGTGTGCCAATTCATTCTGACTGCAAATCGTAAATGAGCATCTCCGCTTTGCATTGGAGCTAAGCATTTACGATGTACGCTAGCAAACGCATAGCTACTAACAGTCTGCATTTGATAAATGTCCCCACCCATAAAAACAGAGTCTTCGGACTGAACACTGCGGGACCAATTTGCCGCCATAAGCAAGTGAAACTCCTTAGGGCGGCTTCTCATAGTAAATTCGACCTTGACATCAGGCTTATTTTGTCTGTTCGGAAAACTCAAAGCGAGTCTCTTAACCTCGTTTGCCATCCTTCCCCTATTCGCGCCCTTTCAGAGGCCGGCCGTTTGAATGTCCAGCATTTTCTGAAGATATTTGTAAACAACCGCACAGGATTGATGCAATTCCTCGAGCGCTATATTTTGGTGAGTCATTTGGGCACTTTTCCCCTCCCTACGAGTTTGTTGTTTGCTCGTATTTTCTGGTCATTCTACACGATGGCTTTTATGTGACCCGACGGAATTTTCCTGTCTAGAATTAGTTAGATTTCTTAAAGATGTGAAAGTAGTTAGTAAACTGGCAAAAGTAGGGCTTAGCTACGCAAGCGCACATGGGGAAGCACCGAATATATCTGATTACCTACATTTGAAGAGAATTCAATGGAGGACAGACAAGTGAGCACGCACCCCCGCATCCTCCGTCAATGCATGCCCAATTGGACAGTCCCCTGCCACAATCTTATCAGAAGTTTAATTTCTACATCCAGTCTTGCGAGATCCTAAACGACACGTATTCTGAAAAGTAGCGAAAGTAACGTTACGTTTGTGCATTACCGGTCGACTCGAGTTCCTCGGGAGCACTTTGTTTATAATCATTCTGTGGGTTTGGGGCCTTCCATTTATGTCATCGAGCATTGGTGAAGAGATTCTTTTGTTCGAATGCATCGCCTTTTGCTCCTGCAAGATCGACAGTTGAGAAGAAAAATATGCGATCGCTGGCGCCGATAATAATTGGGCTTACAATTCTGCACTTGATTTATTATCTGTCTGCTAGCGTAATTTACTGCGCTATACCGACACAACGGAAGTCATTAGACGGAAGGACAGGAGGCAGGGGAATTTGCCGCTCCCTTTATTTTGATACCAGAGCCTGAAGCATTCGCCCATTATTGTCTGCATTCAACTAGCCGATCTGCTGCTTACTTATACAGCTGCGGTTGCTCTTCTTCGGCACTTATTTTGCCTGTCCGCCGAAAGACCGATTAGTTTGTTTATGCATTCCATTTCATCTATGGGACAGGCACCGACAGGGTTAGCCGCCGCACCCAAAACCACCGTGTAGTTATCTTAGCGGTGAGTACAGACTGTAATAGTTAGGTCGAAAAACTCTTATCTCCCATGCTTTACTCAAATTCTCCCGTAAATAAAAATTCTATATATATATTCCGAATGTTCGAGAATATGCGAGGCCCAGGTAATTGTATAGAAGAAGACGGGAAGGCGTTCTCTGGGACCAGAATTTTATTCATCCGACGTTTCAAACTCTCACGCGAGCCCATCGTCAAGCCCATATATATATATATATATATAATGGTGGCAATGCATTCATTGATCGTGCTCCCGTTGTGGCTTAGAGCTCAATCTAGAGCCGTTAAAATTAGCCGCATAGGAAAGGAGTGCCGACAAACTTAAAGGAGACTGAAATGCAATTGATGGCTCATTAGCCGTCTTCAATCAATCATACCCAACACCAGATCTGGATGGCCAGGGATTCGCATCCGAGGCATGAATCATTCCAGCCCTTTACCATTCGGTCACTGACCCATTGACCTGTATGTTGTGATAGTTAATAATAAATATGGGACAGGTTAGGGAACGGGTTCTTCCTTTTGTGTCTTTAGTGCCAATATAACTCCACCAGAGCTATTCGCATAGAGACTAATAGTATATGCCCATAAGCGGGATGCCTACGGCTGACCTACGATGCCTAGCAAATGTGAAATGGCCTTTCAAGTCTCCCTTGTCTTTGTCGGGTAATATATTCTGTCTATGATAATAACTGCTGTGTGGCTGCTGATAGGCTCAAGTGTGAGCCCCAGGAAATACCCATTGGAGATATCTGTTTTAATTGATGTGCAGTTGGCCACTGTCTTTGATCCCCCCTCGATGGTGCCGAAACGCCAGCAGTTGGACGAAAAAAATACGGACCCCAGGTGTTGAAATGGAAGGAGAAGGCAAGGCGATCTCTGGAGTTGAAGATATAATTATCTGACGTTTCACGCTCATCCTCGAGCGCATCATCGGAGATAGCGAATAGGGAAAATACAGGGTTTAAGTAGGTCTTTCGAGCTCATTTGTGTTAGGTCTAGCCTCCTCGTTTCTCATTGGTCCTCCTCTCGTGTGCCAGTGGTGCTTGACGGCCTCATAGGGCACTGGTAGGTCGATGCTGCGGTTGATAGAGTTGGTGCCTACCTTCCAAGCTTCGATGACTTCTCTCGCCAGTCTTTTTCTCTGCTCGGCCGAGCACTTGGGCCCCGCCAAATCGAACCGGTGGTTGTATTCTAGACTATGCATGGTGACGTGTGATCGTACATCCTTTCGCCTTACTGCCAAAGCGTACTCGTGCATGCGCGTACTCAGTCGTATTTCGGTCATGTCGCAGTAGTTGACCGGGCAGTCTGGACAGTTGACACGGTAAATAACTCCTGATGTGTCTGCGGGTGGTAGTCGACCCTTTGGTTACATGACTAAGCGACGGATTGTGGCCTCTTGCCGGGGTTCAACGCCCACGTTTACGGTCTTAACACGCGCTCAGTGGCTTCTGAGACGTTCCTCACATAGGGCAAGACATGGAAGATTTCAGGTCTTTGTTTAGGCTCACCTTCGGTCTTTGTGTGCCTTTGGTACAAGCATTTGTTTACGAAGCTGCGTGGATATCCACTGACGAGAAAGAGGCGCCATAGGGTTTTACGTTCACGCAGCATCTCAGCCTCTGTGCTACGGTGTGTCTGGATGCAGCGAAAAAGCGATCGGACGCAACTGTGTTTATGCGACAGAGGGTGATTGCTGTCGTAGTGAAGAATTTTCTCCGTGTTTGTCGCTTTTCGAAACACGCCAGTCTGGAGGGTTCCTTCCTCCTGCCTTGATATCTGAACATCGAGAAAAGGGAGCATTCCGTCCTCTTCTTCCTACATTGTGAATTGAATCTGTGGGAAAATCGAGATCAGATCCCTTTTGAAGGTCCCATTGGCTTCTCGGTGTCGTCTACGTAGCACATCCAGAATTTCGGCTTGTAGATCTGGAAGACCCGAGTTTCCAGTTCTTGCAGGATGGCCTCCACTAGGTAGCCGGAGATCTGTGATCCCATCGAGGTTCCCGGGATTTGCTTAAAAACAAGATCGTTAAACGTGAAGTACTTGCAAAGGCAGTAGTCCAGTAACTCCATCACGTGTTCCCTGTTAAAAGGTTTTCCTCCATCTTTGTACCTTCTGTCCTTCGGTCATCAACGACTCTCATGGCCAATTATTTTGGGATGGATGTGAATAGAGAGACGACGTCAAATGACACCGTTATCTCGTTGGGGGTGATTGTGACGCCTCGGAGTTTTCCCAGGAAGTGCGTTGAGGATACGGCTGTGTTCTGAGCCATCTACAGCTTTTTCAAATGCGTAGCGCGCCATTTAGCCTGTCCGTAGGTAGGCGTGCCTTTCAGCGCCACGATGGGCCGTAGGGGAACATTCGGCTTGTGGGTTTTTGACAAACCACAGAACCGCGCTAAGGCGGCATCCTGTGGTTTCATTTGTCTCCAATCGTTTTCGTATATGTATATATATAGTAGATTGCCTAACTCATTAAATGTCTATATCAGAATTTGAGGTAGTAGCAGGGCAGGCATTTTAAGGTGTGAGTTCTGTTTGTTGTATTAAATTGATGGAGAAAAGGCTGCTTTATAATAAAGAGATCAGTTTATTCAAGGGAAAACGGGGCTAAATGGGGCAAAATCAGAGGTTACTTGCTATCCAGGAATTTCATACGCTAATTCAAGCTACAAATCAAATGTTTTGCTTTTGTGCGCAGTACTATAAATGAACATTAATATAAGCCGGAAAATTTTGGAATATATCCCTTTGGAGAACAGTAAATTTTGTTTTGTTTTCACAAAAAATCAGGTGAATGCAAGTATGAGAGCTTACATTGCTTACGGAAAAATGATGACAAATGTAGTTTAAAAAATCAAGTTTTGCAAAGCAATGGCGTTTTGTACCAAAAAACGCTGAAATAAACTTTTGCGAATGTACTTTGTTTTACCACACTGATAGTTAGGACCTTAAACGCGGATATATACGAGACGCGATGATACATCGCGACTTTTCGCAGTCACGGCGTATGCGAAGACTGAAAAGACAATTTCGGTCTGAAGTTGACTATAAATGAATAAGGAAACTTGAAACGGAAGGGGCGGAAAATTCACATTTCATCGCAAAATCTGAGTATATATTCGGCCACTCTCTTGTGTGTTTGAAAGCTTAGAACTAGACTGAGAAGTAAGCAAAGATATCGAAAAATGCTTAAATAGCAAGAGAAAAGAGAGTTCTTTAATTTTCAACAGAAATTGTATCCCTACTTTTCAATGAAGTAGAAAATTTAGTCAAATGGTCCCAGTTTTTTCTTGACTTTCCTTTGTAAAACCGTTAATTACGCAGGAATTCAACAGCAAAACATCTAATTAAAGCGTTTTTTAAAGTTCACTTATTATAGGAATTTTTACACTAATTATAGGCATATATTTTCCCAGCTTTTGTTGTGGACGATCATTTTTCATTGCAGCGAGTTTTCATGTTTTTGTGAGTCTACAAATATCACCCAGACGGCCGTCTGCATTAGAAAGAATTCCCAAAAAGTCACTGCTTCGGTAAATGCTTTAAAGAAATATTTTATTTTGAGGGTTTTACCAAACACATCAAACGGAATGTACATTTATGGGCAGTCGTCTGAAGACACTGAAAATCGTAAAGAATTAGTCTCATTTTCAAAGACTATCTGCAACTCATCGTAATAGAAAACTTGAAATATTTATAGAGAAATTTAACGAAAAGATTAGTCCTGTTTATATACACCAAATGGTACGTTTACGATTGCACCTGACGATTCTATTTAAATTTATTAGTCATTGACTGACCTGTGAACATGTAAGCTTATGAAATATTATATTCATGTGACGTCCCTATCGGCGCAATGAAGCAAAAATCTGCTTGCCTTGGTCGAAAGAATCTAAGACAATGTACAAACGGAAGAAAAACTACCAATTCTTGTGAAACGGTGTTCGAATATACACTTTCATGTTAGGCTGCTTGATGACGGCCTTACTTTGCGTTGCGCTTTATCTAGAGGAATATGTATGTGCAAAACTCTTAAAAAGGCTACTTTCAAAAGTTATTTGGCTTTTTCGGCTTCATTTACTCGTTTAATTGCATAATCAGGCTTCCTATACATGTAAAACTTCAATTTACTCAACTAGGTCAATTTTTCACATTTTCGTAATCTGTACCTATTCTAAAAAAATTAGCATTTCTAGACAATGTAATATTAATTTGTAAACCACAAAATGTCATATATTTCTTAACGATCGGTTCTTTATTGATGTAAAATTTTGGTGGACGCAGTGTGCGCTGATTTCGCGAAACGGGCCATAACTCATGAAATCCATCAGATTTCATGAGTTAGGACACCTATGATAGTGTGTCGCTCCCCGATCTGCTTAAGGAATATGTATGACTGGCTGATATATATATTGAAGTTGAATACATTCTATGGAAAAAAGGAGATTTATTACGTAAATTTTTAACACCGGTTCCCCTGGTCGTCGTTAGACGCAGACGGGTAGCAAATATAAATATAAATATATATGTCGGTTCAACATTATGAACATATGATACACGTCGCTATGCGACCGCGTGCGAAGGCTCTAGTCTGAGCTCCAGGGCACAAAGGAACATGCATGTTCCTTAAGCAGATCGGTGAGCAACACACTATTATCATATTCCCGATCGCAACCGACAAAACAACGAACCCGTGGCTCAATGGTAGAGCGTTCGACTCAAATACCAAAGGTCGCGGGTTCGAATCCCAGGTGTGCCACACTTGGGATTGGGTATGACGGCTAATAAGCCAGAAACGGCCATTCCTTATCCCTTGTCTTTGTCGGCTCCACTTTCTCATATATATATATATATATATATATATAGGCAGAATAACTTGACCGACAGACGAAATGAGAAGTGCGAGTTGGGATTGGCACGCTGGAGGGTTTAAGGGCACAGGGGTTACATCGACAGGCTGACCCTATGGGGGGATGGGGGTTGTGAATCCTGTTACGATAGTTATCGCATGCAAGGGGACGGATGCTAGAACTTGGATAGCAAGTCACGTGGCGGGAGATGCAGAGTGAGTAAGGTTACACTTGGCTGGGCACGGATAAGCAATTGTTGATTTTAAGGTAGGCGGAAGTCAGTGGACCGTGCACACAGACCTTCGTAATGCGCATCCAGATGGACATGACGGTTGATACTGTTTATGCCGGAGTGCCAAGCTTCGAGGAATTCGCGTGCCTGTTTGGTGCTTGCCATGGCGACCACTTCAGTTCCCTCCCAATTAAAGCGATGGTCGCAATCAACGGCGTGTGCAAACACGAGAGACAAGGGATCGCGTCGGCGGATGGCCAGTTTGTGTTCGTTTATAAAAGTCCCGAGTCATCGGCCTGTATGGCCTACGTAAGCGCAAGAGCAATTCGCACATGGAATGCGGTAAATAACATTGGTTGCATCGGTAAAGTAGAAGGTGAATGAGCTAACTAGACTGAAGCTCATAAGCCCCGTGGACTCTACATTTCTATGTCTGAATTATCCGCGCATCGCACGTGCCTATGGTCTTCCAAAGATTTACAAAGCGGACGCACAATTGAGGATCATAGTTCCACTTATAACCTTCCCAAGTGGTTATACAAACGCCTCAAGCACCTAAGTAATGGTTCACAGGACAGCATCAGCAACTTGCATGCTTTTCTTCAAGGAATTCAAGGCCTTAATGTAAGTCCTGATGAATGCATCCTATCGTTTGATGTGGTTGCTCTATTTTCCTCAATACTACATAACCTGGCAATTGAGAGCGTAGCTCGACGTCTAGAAGAAACACCGATAGACATTCCAGTGCAGCTTGTTTTAGGCATTCTCTGGCTCTGCTTTAAGAATTATTGTCAATTCGATGGTAAGCATTACCAACAGATCAAGGGTACTCCAATGGGTTCACCGATATCGGGGTATCTTGCCGAGCTAGTCTTACAACGTCTAGAAGAAGCTGTGGTTCAAAACCTCAGGCCAAAAATGTGGCTTCGCTTCGTAGATTATACCGTCGTGGTCATTAACAACTGCGAAGTGGAACGGCTGCATGAAAGTCTTAATAGTGTCTTCCCTCCTATAAAATTCACTCGCTAAGGAGTAACAGGCGACATTTTCCCGTTTCTCTACGTCACGGGGCAAAGATTGAGTGATGGCAAGCTCGCAACCAGTGTCCACAGAAAAGACTAGTGCCGAAATAATCCTCAACTATGGGAGCAATCATTCTGCTGCCCACAAACGAAGCTGCGTTCGAGCTCTTTTTCACCGCGCCTTCTGGTACTTTAACAGCCAGTATCTACTTAAAAAAACAACTTGCCTATTTGCATTAACTATTCCGATCTAACGGATACCCGATGAGCTTCGTGAAAAACTGTCTCCGAAGTCAAAGGCAACCGCAATATCAAAGCTCTAATGGAGAATTAGTACCGAGAAAATTCCATTCATTGCCATACATGCAAGGCATTTCGGAAACGATTGCCCGACAATTAGACCGATTTGGCATCTGCATCGCTCACAAGCCAGCGTCCTCCCTGCGGTCAGCACTATCACGTGTTAAAGATCCCGTACCCAAAGAGCAACAAACCAATGTTATTTACCGCATTCCATGTGTGAATTGCTCTTGCGCTTACGTAGGCCATACGGGCCGACGACTCGGGACTCGCATAAACGAACACAAACTGACCATCCGCCGACGCAATCCCTTTTCTCTCGTGTTTGCGCACGCCGTTGATTGCGACCACCGCTTCAATTGGGAGGGAACTGAAGTGGTCGCCATGGCAAGCACCAAACAGGCACGCGAATTCCTCGAAGCTTGGCACTCCGGCATAAACAGTATCAACCGCCACGTCGATCTGGATGCGCATTGTGAAAGTCTGCGTGCACGGTCCACTGACTTGCGCCCACCTTAAAATCAACAACTGCTTATCCGTGCCCAGCCAAGTGTAACCTCAATGCTCTCAAAACTCTAGCATCCCTCCCCTTGCATGCGAAAGCTATCGTAACAGGATTCACAACCCCCAACCCCCCATGGCGTCAGCCTGTCGATGTAACCCCTGTGCCCTAAAACCCTCCAGCGTGCCAATCCCAACTCTCACTTCTCATTTCGTCTGACGACGGGTTGGTGTAAACAGCTTGAAAATTCACGAGTAAACCTCGATTTTCCGACGAGCCTTCTTTCTTCATTTATCATCTCGAAATGCATACTACCTCAGTTATTCATATATATATATATATATGATAGTGTGTGGCTCACCGATCTGCTAAAGGAACATTTATGTTCCGTTGTGACCCTGGAACTCAGAATAGAGTACTCACAGGCAGTCGCATAGCGACGTGTAGCATATGTTGATAATGGGGAACCGACAAAGACAAGGGAGACCGGAATGGCCATTTCTGACGCCTAATAAGCCAGAAATGGCCATTCCGGTCTCCCTTGTCTTTGTCGGTTCCCCATTATCAATATATATATATATATATATCACAGTTGTGCCACACTTGGGATTAGGTATGACTGGCTGATGACGGCTAATTAGCCAGAAATGGCCATTCCGGTCTCCCTTGTCTTTATCGGTTCCACTTTATCAACATATGCTACATATCGCTGTGCGATTGACTACGAGGTCTCTAGTCTGAGCTCCAGGGCACAACGGAACATACATGTTCCTTAAGCAGATTGGTGAGCAACACACTATCATCATATTCTCGATCGCGACCGACAAAAAAACGAGCCCGTGGCTCAATGGTAGAGCGTTCGACTCAATTACCAAAGGTCGCGGGTTCGAATCCCAGGTGTGCCACACTTGGGATATGGTATGACTGGCTAATGACGGCTAATAAGCCAGAAATGGCCGTTCCGGTCTCTCTTGTCTTTGTTGGTTCCACTTTATCAACATATGCTACATGTCGCTATGCGACTGCCTACGAGGGCTCTAGTCTGAGCTCCAGGGCACAACGGAACATACATGTTCCTTAAGCGGATCGGTCAGCAACACACTATCATATATATATGTATATATTGAGCCTTATTTTACTACTGATTTCGTTTACAAATTTCGGTCTTTCGAATCCGTAATTATTCATCGAGTGTCTAGCTTGCGCCTGCTTTTCTCATTCCCTCCTCTGTTTGCAGTTTCCAGTTCCCTGTCCCTTTGGAAACCCGATAAATGCCTTTTTGATCTTTTTATTCTCCCTAGAAACCTAACTCAACGAAGGCCGTTTCCAGCGTTGTTGAGATCCTCCAGCAACGTAACTGAACGAAGTACAATGGA
>WEDG01001453.1:0-25897 GCA_017591395.1 Schistocephalus solidus | reverse complement strand
AAACAACGATCAGGAGTTTTTCACTGTCAGCTTGACCCTCTACTGTATATTTTTTTGACCTTGCCCGTAAACCGGCAATAAATAAAATAAAAATAAAAATAATAGCAATCAATCGATACCCATACGATATCGGTAGCGTTTAAAATCACCAAGTTTTAATAAGTGTTTGCGGCGGCAGATTTTTCTTAACCTCTGTGATGATTGCTTCGTCCTTGTCTGTCCGCTGTCCTGGGGGTCAATATACCACGGCAATATTGAGGTCCGGTTTGTTTGGGACTTTGAGTTTAAAAACTTCGTATTTCACAAGACGTGTTCCTATTTTGTGAGGGGCCCATCCCGAATGTAGTCAATGCCTTCTCGTATGAACATTGCGATGGCGCCACCGCTATGTCCGTTTCTATCCATGTGGATAAGCTGAAATCTATCTATCCGGACCTCTGCGTCTTCGATTTTGTCATTTATCAATGTTCCACTTAGAGCTATGAAGTTAGGTTGCAAATTCTCCACGAGTAGTTTGATTTCATCCATTTTGTTGAATGGACTGTGCACATTTTTGTACATCAATGTCATCCTGACGCAGCTTAAAGATAAGACGTCTGTGTAGAACCCTGTCAAAGGCATTGCTAAAGTCAATGTAGATGGCATCAACTGACAAACCCATTTCTAATGATTTTGTCCAACTTCCCATGGATGGAGAGCTGGTTTTGCGATGCAGGATCGACCACTTCATCCTCCAGATGCGACCTTGCTGAATGCATAGTCCATCATCAAAGAGGCGAAACCATCAGAACCCGCCTCGATCATCAACAGAGCCTGAAGACTATCGTCACGTTTGCAAATTCGGAGGAAAGTATCAAGGTTGTCAAGAGTTGGCAATGCTAGTTTAAAAGGAGGGAAAGAAAAAGTGAATGCAAAGATTGACTGCCAAGGATGATGGAAATATAATGAGAGACCAATATAATATCAAGGGAGCTGCCTCAAATACTAGGAGGACCCTTTCAAAAATCCAAAAGTTGCGAGTTTGGGAAGGAAACAGACAATTAGGACTTTATATCTTCCGAAGTTAAATGTTTGCGTAATTTGGTTTTGAAAATAGCTAATGTAGACGACAACCTAATTTGCAGTGGTAGGTTTTTCCATATGAAAGCATATTTGGAGGCAATAAACTGAGACCGGTTAGTTGTGGAGCTAAGGGGTGGTGAAATGATCATGGAGGAATTACGAGTGGCATAGGGTCGATTTACCGGAGTGAGAGCGTTAATTCGTGGGAGATTTGGGCTAGAGTTAACGCGAAACAGTAAGCAGAGACCGGCTTCGAGTCTTCTAACCCAAAGAAATTTAATGTTTGCTAACTGGCATCTATATCTGAGGTCAAGGTCGAAGGCGGTTGGTTCAAATTTGAAGATAAGTGAATTTTCGAATTTTCAACTGATTTCTACGTTTCCTGTAGAAAATATTAGCTTAATTATTGACAATTAATTGTATTTCTACCTCATCATCAGCTGCACATACCTGCAGTTTTTGCAATTGCAAAAGGGATAAATATAGAGTTTTTAAACTTTTTCACCCTACATAGTGTAACGGGCCCGTATTAGATGCGCAACGAATCTAAATGAACGACGCCCAAGAGAGAACAAGACAGTAGGCAAGGGGAAGAGTTTAGGGATTAGTTGAAGCTATAAATTGGAACTGTATTTGGGGCTTGGTCCTGGGAGGATCCTTTGGTAGGGATTGGCTGTCCTGGGAGAATCCTTTGGTAGGGATTGGCTGTCCTGGGAGAATCCTTTGGTAGGGATTGACTGTCTTGGGGAGAATCTTCGGGAGGTCCGTGGAGAAGGAGAGGCGATGGCTGGAGAAGCGTCAGAGAGCGGTCTCCGGCCCAAAGTGATGAGCCTCAATTCTCCTCGGTATTTATGTCATGTTCTCCAGACGATTTGATAGGTTAACATAGAATAGACCAATGGGTATGATTAAATCATACGTTGTAGATCGAAAACAACCAATAGGGTTAAGAGTTAAGATTTAATAGACTTCCGGGCTGGCGCTTGTAATCTGGGCTACTAGAGTAATCTGCTACTACTTTGGGCTATAAGAGAAAATCGAAAAACTTTGATTCCATCTTTACATTGCCCCCTCCTGCGTAAAGCTCGCTGTCCTCAGCGAGCTCAATGTCATTTCGCAAACGCACGGAGTCCCTTTGAATTTTGAATGTTATAAGGCATTACGGTTTCTTCTCCACCTTCGGGTGGGATTTCAACCCACCTCTCGACCCCCTCGTGATCTACGTAACGCACTGCATCGCCTGGGTTTCTGCTTTGCGGATATCTTCCATTGGCCTCTCCCCCAGTTTAAGTCTATTAAAGTGAACCGTGAATTCAGAGGTGAAAGGTCGATTTCGATCTTGAATGACGCAGGTCGTATCAGAGAGCATTCTGGTGACGGTATATGGCCCTGACCAGTCCATTACTAACTTACTCGGTAATCCTTGGGGAGTCGCATGCTCCCTAAGCCAAACCACATCACCGACATCATATGGACACCCATGTGCCAGCCTGTCATAGTGTTCGTTTTTGGTGCCTCTGGGCTCCTTGTAAGTGTATCCGTGCTTCCTCCGTGGCTATACGCATTTTCTTGTGGAGTGCAGCGACGTAAGAACCAACAGGTATTTGATTATTCTCAAGAGGTACCTGTAGATCCTCTGGTATTCGCATTTCACGGCCACAGGTGAGTGCGAAAGGCGTCTGTTGTGTCGAAGAGTGAACCGTGGACCGGTATGCAAGCATGCACGCTGGCAACGCATCATCCCACGTGAAGGGAGCCTGACGATCTACAAAAGCCTTTAGTAACCAACTAGCGTCCTATTCGTCCGCTCCTATTGACCGTTTTCTTGCGGGTGGTAAGCCGTGGTGCGCGTCTTATTGACCCTTAAGTATTTACACAGACTGTGAAAGACCGCGTTTTCAAACGAGGACCCTCGATCCGAATGGATCTGTTCTGGTGCGCCCCATCTACATACCCAATTGTTAAAGATGGCCTGAGCAACAGTGTCAGCCAACATGTTGGGAAGGGGTTCCGCTTCAGCCATTTTGGTAAAGAAATCAACCATCACTAGAATATATCGGTTGCCCCGAACGGATGGCGGTAGTGGTCCCACTAAGTCAACGCCTGCACGTTCGTTGGGGTATCCCGTCAGAATAGGCTGAAGAGCAGCCCTATTCAGCTGTTGTGGCGGTTTGATCTGATTGCACAAGGTGCAATACCGAATAAAGTTCCACACTGACCGCTTCAAGTTAGGCCAGTAGTATCGGCGCCTAAGGGCCCACTCGGTCTTATGGATGCCCACGTGCCCCAATTGTGTGTGGATTCTATTAAGAACCTCGTCTACCATGGATGAGGGTAGAAGAATACGTCGCGGGTATTGTTCGCCATCCCGATAGAACAAAACGTCATTATCCATATAGAGTTTGTCCCACACCGTGTGCAAGCAACGCGTCTCATAGCTATGGCCTCTCAGTTCAACTGCACTAAGTGGTCGAGAACCACTTAACTTCCTATGATATATCGGGCCAATATGAGGATCTCCTTGCTGCGCATGCGCCCAAAGACGGCTTTGGTCGTCTTGTTGTGACACGGCACTAATGTTAATGTCTGTACATGACGGACATTCGCCATGGGGACGGTAGAGCTTTCGAGAGAGAGCATCAGCATTATTGTGCTGACGTCCTGGATGGTATACGCATTCGAACTCATACCCGGCTAGTCTCTCTTGCCACCTAGCGACCTGTCCTTCAGCGTTCTTAAAATTCTGCAACCAGGTCAGAGAGCTATGATCCGTGCGCACGATGAAAGGCCGGTATTGGAGGTATGGCCGGCATTCCTCCACGAAGTGGGTGAGTGCGAGCATCTCCCTTCTGGTCACACAGTAACGGCGTTCTGTCTTTGTCAGGGATCGGCTTAGATACTGAATGACGCCCTCTGTACCATCTGGTTGTTGCTGGGAGAGGACGGCGCCTATGGCAGTGTCACTAGCATCGGTATCTAGCATAAATTTCCTGGCGTCATTGCTTATGTCAGGAAAAACTAAAATAGGAGTAGTGCACAACTTATCCTTCAACGTCTGGAAGCTACTAGTACAACCAGACGTCCACTTAAATTGTACTTCTTTCTGGGTCAGCTTGTGAAGCGGACCAGCTAGGTGAGCATAGTCTAATAAATCTTCGATAGTAGGAAGCCAATCCTAGAAAACTGCGTCCTTCAGTAACGTCCATAGGGGTGGGCCACTCGCGGATCTGCCTAACTTTATCCTCGTCCGTTTCTATGCCAGAGGCCAAGACTACATGCCCTAAAAACTTGACACGAGGTCTAAGAAAACACATTTACAGGGCTTATGGGTGAGACCAGCCTGTCTGAGACTGGTAAACACAGCACGGACATTGCTAATATGACTATCAAAAATCCTTACCAAGAACAATTTTGTCATCCATATAACCAGGCATGACTTGGGAATGAGTTGAGCCAGGACTTGATTCATTAGCCGTTGAAACGTACTGGGAGTATTAGCTAGGCCAAAAGGCATTGTCTCAAACTCGTAAAGACCCGAGGGGACTGCGAAAGCAGTCTTCTCTGTCAATGGTCGCACTTCTACTTGCCAGTAACCGGCTGCTAGATCTAAAGTAGAGAATACCTGGTTAGCCGAAAGGGGCATCTAGGGTGGCATCAATCCTGGGCAGAGGGAAAGAATCCTTAGTTGTTACTGCATTTAATTTTGCGATAGTCAAAACATAACCGCATAGTGCCATCCTTCTTCATAACTAACACGACCGGAGACGACCAAGGTGAATTGGACGGCCTGATAATTTTCCGGTCTAACATATCATCGATCATGGCTTTTAACTGTGTCTGATAGAACACGGGTAATTGCCTAGGAGGTATCTTCGTGGGCCGAGTCGCATCTGTATCAATCTCATGCTGGGCCACATTAGTACGTCCGAGTGAACGGCCGTCCCAATCGAAGATATCTGTAAAACCTCTATTTAACTACATAATTTAGACGAGCTTTTTCTTGTCAAGAGTAGGGGCACTAAATTATTGACATCTTCTAACTTGAATGCATTAATTACAGGTTGACTAACCGGTACCTCGGTCCGGAAAGGCACCTTTAGTACCACCGACATGGAGAGTGTTAACGTTAAAGTCTAAGGAACATTTAAAAAGCATGAAGAAAATCAGCACCTAATATGCAGTCCCAGGCAATGTCAGGGACAGACAACGAACTTATGAACAAAAAATAAGGTCACCTATCTCCAAACCAAGCTCTATCATGCCTTTGTGTCGCAATATGGCTCCGTTTGCCGTCTTCAGGCTAACCTTAGGCTTTGTGCAATACTTCACTCTAGCCTGAAGTTGAAGGAAAATGTTCTGCCTAATAATGGAGCAGCTGGCTCCTGAATCAACTAAGCATGGCAACTTAGTATTTCCTATGGTTGCATCTATAGCAGGGTAGTGTGGTATGTAACCTACGTTTGCAACATGCATATCAGATATTAATATGCACTTTACCAAGGTCTTCTTCCTCACCCGAGGGTGATCACATGAACATCTGGGAAGGTGGAGGGCGGGTCTGACGACCACGTTGTTGCCTCCAGTTCCCGCGTCGAGGAGACTGTGGAGAGCCCTCGCCAAGGAGAGGTCGGCTGTGGAGGGCTGCGCCACGGAGTTTGGGGTTGTGGAGAGCTACGCCAAGGAGTGGGCTGAGGAGAACCCCACTGCCATTGGGCCGTTTGCGTGCCGACGTCGCGGCTCTGTCGCTGTCCCATGGCGAAGACATCGACTGGAGCGTCCTGTATGGCGGCAGGAGCTTGATGAAATCCATAGGCTGTTGGGGAGGAGACTCGGACCAAGGGACAGGCCGGCAAATGGCCTCCTCTCGCCGAGTAATATCGAGGGCAACCTTGATGCTGCTTGGGGGGTCGCGGAGGAATCGGCGCCTGATCTCAGGGAGAGAGATCCCGTCGACAAAGTTCTCCAGAATTCTGGCCTCGAGCTCAGTGAAGGACTCCGGTTGGGTAGGCTTGACGGGCCAGGACGCGAAGATGTCGTTGGAAGTCCACGACAGACTCGCCCACGTGTTGTCGGCGGCTTTTGAGGGCGGCGCGGGCAACCCAGGGCATCGACGACCGTCCGAATTCGCGCCCCAGACGCTAAAAGATGGTCGCGGGAGTGAGCGACGCTGTCAGGTTGGCAGCCCTGGCCACCGTGTACACCTCGTTGTCTAGCCGTCCCAGGATGGCGGCTGGTCGGGCACCTTCGTCTACGGCCTCCAGGTAGACTTTCATACGGTCCTCCCATAAGTCATAATCGTCATAAACCGTAAGCTTATCCGGCTTAGGTTGACGGCCTCCAGAGCTTGAGACCCGCTCCATCGCCTGAAATAGTCTAGTTATCAAGTCGTCGGACATTGATTATCCCACCACTGTCACCAAAATTTAACGGGCCCGTATTAGATGCGCAACGAATCCAAATGAACGACGCCCAAGAGAGAACAAGACAGTAGGCAAGGGAAGATTTTAGGGATTAGTTGAAGCTATAAATTGGAACTGTATTTGGGGCTTGGTCCTGGGAGGATCCTTTGGTAGGGATTGGCTGTCCTGGGAGAATCCTTTGGTAGGGATTGGCTGTCCTGGGTAGAATCTTCGGGAGGGCCGTGGAGAAGGAGAGGCGATGGCTGGAGAAGCGTCAGAGAGCGGTCTCCGGTCCAAAGTGATGAGCCTCAATTCTCCTCGGTATTTATGTCATGTTCTCCAGACGATTTGATAGGTTAACATAGAATAGACCAATGGGTATGCGTAAATCATACGTTGCAGATCGAAAACAACCAATAGGGTTAAGAGTTAATATTTTATAGACTTCCGGGCTGCCGCTAGTAATCTGGGCTACTAGAGTAATCTGCTAATAATTTGGGCTATAAGAGAAAATCGAAAAACTTTGATTCCATCTTTACAATAGCCTCATTAAAGTTCTCGCAGATTTACGTCAAAACGACGGAATCTAAAGGCTAATTCTAGAAATAAAGTTAAAAATTTGTAAGTTTAACTTATTTCCAGCGAAGAATTATTTGTAGTAACTGGTATACCAGTTGATATAATTTTTCATCCTGCATAGCCTCTTCGCTAATTCTATTTTCAGTTTAAACTCGTTACCTAGCAGATATTTGCTTGCAGTGACTTGCTTAAAATATTAAATCTTTTATTCCGCAAAAACGTTACTAGTAACAATTTTCCTTCGTATTATTGATTTGAAAAGTACTTATATTTTAAAACCAATATGAAACCCCAGTCAGTACTTAGACGCAAACATCCTCTTCGCGTAAAACTTCCACTAGAACAACCCACCTTAAGCATGAAGAAATTAGATCTTGACGCCCAGGAAAACTTTAATACCTTTATGTCTAAATATGGTTCTCTCTTCACGATCCTTGGTACCATTTTTGAGGAAAAATTGTCTTCACTCACTTCTCAACAATGCGTGAAACTAGAGCCTTTATAAACATGGTCAGTACTGAGTCACTTGACCGACATAAGAGAAGTTTCAATTTTCTTTTAAAAAACGTTCCCAAGAGTAAAAATCCCCTGGACGTTGCATTTCATTTCCTTTACTCGTGCGGCTTTTAACTTTAAAGTCGCTGAAGCTAAAAAGGTTATCTTCCCGTAGTAAAACCCTCCTATTCTGGTCAAACATTTTTCAGTGATTGAAGTTGACCTTATTTTCTCTAGACATGAGCACTCAGCTCAATATTTAAAAAAAAACAAGTTGTTTATCTGTATGGATAAAACCCAAATGGAACGTTGGGTTTCACCTCATTAGCAAAACAAGAAGCCTTGGTCTACACCTTCAATACCAAAAAGTTATCTCAGAGGTTTGTCCTGTAGCTAAAAGCAAGCCCACGGCCCTCCGGATCGACAGGAATTTCGATTCTAGCTGAATCTTCACCCGTTAACCTTGTTTCTGGTTTGAGGGAAATTGTGTCAACTCCACTTCTTTCTCATCCCAAGCAAAACCATGCCTGCTATACCTGCCAATTCTACTAACCCCAAGAAAAACTCCTAGTAAATCTAAATCTGTGGCTAATCCAGGCTTTATAATCAGCAATGGCATTTCCGATGGGAAACCTGCTAACCCCTCAGCATCTACAACAGCTGCAAACGCTAACGTTAGCATCTTTCCCAACCCAAAAATTGTCCGAAATCCACAAATATTTAACGCTTCTAATTATGCTACCAGTTTTTCGAAATCACTTATTCCTTTTTCAAATGCACGTTTTCCGCCAATTTTGCTAACGTCCCTCAAAAATCTCATTTCTATGCCACCTATCTTTCAAATGCCACAATATAGCCTTCCCTTCCAAGGTTTTCATCCAAATATGCCGCTGTACAATAATCTCAGTTCTCTTTAACAGTAACATTTCTACAAATTTTAGACCAGAGCAATTTTGTTTCCCACCTTTCGTTTCTTCTTTCCAGTTTTCTTCTCCACCACCAAATTATCCTTTTTTATAAATACTAATGAGCGTAACCTGCAGCTCAGAAATACGCTCAGCTTAGTTTCACTCAATGCGAGATCAGTTGTTAATAAGATGGCTGAGCTTAGAACAGTAGCCTTTGAGCTTGATCGAGATGTGCTGTGCATCACTGAATCCTGGGCTCACTCTCTTATTTCTGACTCAACGCTTGCTATAGATAATTTCAATTTGCACCGACAAGACCACGCTTAAAAACGTGGCAGTGGTTGCCTTCTTTATATTAAGTCATCCTTTGTACATTTCCCTTTTCATCTGAACATTTTGTCTTTTTCTGGAAATATATGCTTTGCTTCAGTCATCCTCCCGCACAATAAAAAGCGGTAATTGGCTGTGTCTATAATCCTCCGTGTTATTCTGGCAATGAAAGCGAGCTCTGTGAACTATTTGAAAAAGTTGCAGACACTCAGTTTGATGTCAAAATAATCGTAGGCGATTTTAATCTGCCAGACATTGACTGGCAGGCCAATTCCTCTCCGCCTTAACATCAGAAATTGGTCGATACTATTAACTTTTTCAAACATGTCCCAACTGGTCAGATCAGTTACTAGAAATGACAACATTTTTAGATTTAATTTTTTTACAAACGATGTCCACCCTCTCTTTATGAATTTTCATCATGATCTATTTACAAGTGATCACGCAATAATTCACTGTTGTTTTCCAGTTCCCTTCTTACGAAGCCTGAGGTTAAATGCAATAACGTCGACTTTGCTAACATAAACCATGAAACAGTAAATAATTTCGTAAGCACTCTAGATTGGCATAGCATATTCTCAATCAACGATCTAAACTTTTTCCGTGAGCTATTGCAGAGCCTCACAGAAAAATCCAGGCTTTTATCCCGTTTAAGATTTTTAATTCACATACAGCTTCTTCTACTGTTCCGCATTTTCTCCAGAACAGACTTAAAAAATTACGAAAAGCAACTTAAAGATTCATCTAAAAGCTCTTTGTCAGTTCATTTAAGGATTGCACAAATATTTGAATTAGCATCGAGAATAAGGCTCGCGCGAGATAAGCTGAGGGAGTCTCGGGCACTAAGTGATGCCAATTCATCCAAATCTGTTGCTCAAATCCTTCATGTTCGGTCATCGGCTTAGCGTCTGAATGTCACTCCGCCCTTACTCGACTGTAACAGAAACTTAGTTACAGACGATTTGGGCAAACCAGAGTTTTAAAATTTGTTTTTTGCCAACCACTTTACCACTGAAACTAGCCCCACTCCCACAATTCCTCTGCTTTCAAATTCGCTTCTAACAACTATTAATTTCTCGCCTTCATGTATTCAAAAAGAAATAGCTCACCTAAAATATTCACAATCAGTTGGAACTGATAACATTCCAAACTTACTTATTAAACAGTTAAAGGATTTTCCACCTTTACTAAGCAAATTATTCTCAGTTGACGGCTGATAGCTTCAATGCTTTCTTGTCTAGAACTTTCAGTGAACATTCGGTCGCCCCCTTTCCAAACGTCCGGGTTTGGACCGGTAACGTCCTCGAAAACATAACTTTTACCCTCTGGGACGTAACCGTAGCCATTCGGCGTTCTCGCTAATCTTACAGTCCTGGACCAGATGGCGTCCCGGTCAGCGTTCTAAAGGCGGATGCAAATGATATATTTCCGTCACTTCTGTATAAGATATTCAATCTTGCTCTTGAAAGTGAAACCTTCCCTATTTTATGGAAGGAATCACACATTTTGCCTATACCCAAACACGGCCGAACTACGTCATTTGACGACTTTAGGCCAATAAATACACTGCCAGCAGCCTCGAAGATATTAGAGACCTTGATTAAAGACAAGTTGATGCGTCACCTAACAGAGAATAACCTACTTAATGCGGCTCAGCATGGGTTTCTCGAAAAACGATCTTGTGACACCTGCCAGCTCTCTTACTTTGATCATGTGCTACAATCTAGAGATAGTGGTTTTGCAATTTACACCGTTTATTTCGACTTCACGAAGGCTTTTGATCGTGTTGACCACGATCTCCTCCTGCTGAAACTTACCTCCTTCGGCCTAGGTAACAAGCTTCTGAACTTAATATCCTCCTATTTGAATGATCGCGCACAACGGGTAAAAATTTCCGATGTTATCTCCAACCCCACGCACGTGAGGAGTGGCGTTATTCAGGGTAGTGTACTCGGCCCGCTTCTATTTTGCCTTTTTGTGAACGATGTTCCTGATTGTTTTCAGTATGGTAGGCCGTTTATGTACGCTGATGATTTAAAAAGTTGCCTATCGTTATAAACCGGTCGATCGCCACATTGTGCTTGAGCTCTTAAATAAGGATCTTCAAGCCTTCGCTCAGTGGTGTCGCACATGGCGCCTTTCGCTCTCTTGGCACAAATGCTCCGTTATGGTTAGTTGTGACAACCATCAGCCTCATCTAAGCATAGACGGTCATGACTTAAATGTGCCCGGGTTTATAACGGATCTGGGCATATCATATTCTAGTAGTCTTAATCTGTCAGAGCACTGCGCCCTGATTGTCTCTAAAGCACGCCAAACCACCGGGTTTATTCTCAGAAATTTTAAAAACCCTCAATATTAGGACCAGCCTTTATAAAATGTATGTCAGACCTAGTCTGGAATACTGCTCGTTTCTATTTAGCCTTCTGCACGCGAATGAACGGAGGAAGATAGAATCAGTCCAGCACTTCTTTACTAAAAGAGTTATTACTTCAGAGCACAGAAACCTGTCCTACCAACAACGCTGTGAGCTTACAAGCCTCGACCCGTTGTGGCTTCGTAGATTACAGAAGGGACTATTTTTACTGTTCAAGCTTTTAAACGGTTTTACCTTTAACCCCCTTACATCCCTGAGGCAGCTCGATCACTGTCGGCGCACCAATCATAGAGATGTATTCTTATTTCTTCCTTTGGCACGCACCGTTAAATACCGTCAGTTTTTTCGGTAAACGCTATAGCAATCTGGAATAAACTACCCAGAAGTATTAAAATTCAGCAAAACTATCCTTTGTTTACGAGAGCTGTCACCAGTTTTCTACATTCAGGACACCTTCCGCGAATTTTGGGTGCTGACTCTCTGGAAGCTCTTTTCCGTTCTGATGGCGTCCACGGACTCTGAATCCTATGCCGGACTTCATGCTGAAGGCAATGTTGCTGGCTCTGCAGTCCGTAATCGGGTTATTCCTCAGTCTACAGCTAGCAGCCGCTCGCCGGCATACCTGCTGCTAGTACAGAAGACCAGATCCACAACACCGAAAGGAGAAGTACTACACCGTGCACCTGTGTCAACACTTCCCTGTCCTAAACTTTAATCTGTTCAACAAGCTGCAGTTTTTTCTCCTGAAAATACCTTAAAGAACGATCGGGAGTTTTTTTCACTGTCAGCCGGACCCCCTACTGTATATATCCCTTTTGACCTTGCCTGTAAACTGGCAATAAATAAATAAATAAATAAATAAATAAATAAAATGGGTTCTTCCCCGATTATTGGAAAACTTCTATTATAATACCAGTTTTTAAATCTGATTCCCGCTCGGATATTCATAACTATCGCGGTGTTCATAAAACGCCCTCTCTTGCTAAACTCTTCGAAAAACTAATTGCATAAGCAATAAAATTATCAACTTTTCCCAACACGGCTTCTTACCGGACCGCTCTTGTGAAACCTGCCACATGTCTTTTCTAAATCTACTAACCTCTCTTCGTAATGATCATCTATCTGTAGTAGTTATCTATTTGGATCTTAGTAAGGCATTCGATAAGGTGCCTCATAAACGACTTCTAGCTAAACTAGAAGCTATAGGATTTCGTAGTCCCCTTACTGACTTTATTAGATCATACTTAAATGATCGAAAACAAAAAGTTTTAGTAGGGTCCTCATACTCAAGTGCTACCCCGATTGTTAGTGGTGTCCTTCAAGGTACCGTAATAGGTCCTTTGTTGTTCTTACTGTATATAAATGATATTTCATCGATAGTTAAACATTCTCAATCTTTGATTTATGCTGATGATCTCAAATGCGTGTATTCCTTCTCTAACTCTACAACCGAACGGTGCCTAGAACAAATTCAGTATAATTCAGTATAAGACAGTATATATAAGGGATATAGGCAGAGCTATTGAAAACCCTATTTACAGATAGACACTAGCAAAACAAGCAAATGTTACATGGCGATAGTCGTTTTAGTATATCGATCATTGCTGTCGACTAATTATATGTTCCTCAAGTAAAAATGCATCAAGTCTTCTTTTAAACATTTCAACGCTTTCAGCCTGAACAACTGAGGCTGGCAGTTTGTTCCATTCGTCAATCACCCGTTGGGAAAAGAAGTTGGCCCGCACTTCAAGTTTGGCGTGATTTCTTTTCAGTTTGTATGGGTGTCCTCGGAGACTTGTCATGTTTGCCAATTCAAGAAAACTGGCCATCTGAAGAGCACAATCAACTCCTCTGACCAGTTTGAAGACTAAGATCATATTCCCTCTGTATTGCCTATAAGAGAGAGGAAAAATTTAAAGTCTTTCTAGGTGGCCCTCATAGGGTAGGCATTCCAATCCACTGACTAGTTTCGTTGCCTTCCGTTGAACTTTCTCCAGCAGAGCGTAGTCATGTTTCGTCTAAGGGCACCACGCCTGAACGCAATATTCCAACACCAGCCGGATAAATGTTCCAAACACGCGCCCAAAAAGCTCTCCGTCAAAATTAACGCAGGACCTTCTGATTGCGCCTAAGATACACATAGCTTTCTTTGCGATATTCGCACAGTGCGACGATGGTTTGAGAGTTGGTGTTATCCACATACCCAATTCCTTTAGAATATTTACCTCCTGGAGTTGGTGACCACTGATGGAGTACTGGTATTCAAATCTAATCAGCCTTCTGGAACTAGACCGCAGTCAGATTATTTGGCATTTGTTAAGATTAAGGTTCAGCAGCCACTCATCACACCATGTTTGCAAGCGATCTAAGTTTTGTTGTAATTTTCGCGCATCCTCCGGTTTTTCAATCGAGTTCCATAACTTCAAATCGTCAGCGAACATTACCTTCTCGCATGTCAGACAATCCAGACAGTCGTTTACGTATATCAGAAACAAAATGGGACCCAGAACGCTGCCCTGCGGAACTCCACTGTGAACGGTTTCCCAGTGAGACTTGGTGTCTCCGATACAAACACGCTGGCGCCTGTCTGTGAGAAAGTCGGCCAACCATTTGAGTAGGTTGCCAGTCACACCCATTTGACGGAGCTTAAAGATCAGACGTTTGTGTGGAACCCTGTCAAAGGCTTTGCTAAAGTCAATGTAGACCGCATCGACTGACAAACCCATTTCTAATGATTTTGTCCTACTTTCCATGGATTTGAGCAAGTTTGTGAGGCAGGATTGACCACTTCGAAATCCATGTTGATATGAACTAAGCAAGTTATTCTCTTCAAGATGCTTCATTAGTTCCGTTTTGATTATCTTCTCCATCATTTTGCAACAGATACTTGTGAGGCTGACTGGTCGGAAACTGTTTGGTGATGTCCTCTCTCCTCCTTTATAGATGGGGGTTATGTTGGCTATCTTCCACTCGGTAGGCAGAGCCCCCGCCTCCATCGAACTTTCAAATATCTTGGAGAGCGGAGAGGCCAGCTGTTCTGTGAGTTCATTGAGAACTTTTGCGGATATACCATCTGGGCCAGGTGATTTAGTGGGCTGTAGCTGTTTCAGAGTTTTTCTTACTGTGTCCATTGGGTATTACACCGTGCTTATTTTGTTTGTAGATTTGGCAGTACTGTAGTATTCATCCTCGTCAAAAAATGGTTCCTCGGTATTCACGGACATAAAGAAATTGGATAAGAGGCAGGTCTTATCAGAGTTATCAGTTTACCTGTTTCCCTGATTGTCTTTAAGACAAGGAATGCAGTCGTGATTTCGTTTTGCCTTATTAACGTAAGCATAAAACCTTTTCGAATTTCTTGGTATGTCTTTACTTATTTCTGACTCAAAGGCTGATCTTTCTTTTCTCAGAAGATTCCGACACCGATTTCGCTGTTTCTTAAAAGCGGAAAAATGTTCGGGTTGTTGATATCTGGCATATGTTCTCCACAAACTTCTTTTCTTCTTGAGATTTTTTTTTAATTTCTGATGTCACCCAATCGGGTCGGGAGACGCATGATCGCCTTTTGAGTGGGCAGAATTTCTCTACCAATTGGTGAATCAATTTACTAATGAAGAACCAGGCAGCATTAGGGTCAGGTACATGTGCAGGGCTCCAGTCTATCCCATTCAGTAATTCTTTCATTTTGGGATAATCCCCTTTCCATACATTTCTCTGCCTAACTGCACGAGGTTTGGGTACAGAAAAATGACTGTACTCCCATTCAGACTTAGACGCTCTTTCGGCCTGGAGCTCCACATGGCTAATGGAGTTCTCACCTACTAAGTGCCGCTACATGAGTTTTGGGCCTGTAAGGCTGCCGCAACCTCTTATCTTTGATTGAATGTTCCTCCATCAAGGACTTGGGCTTAAGCTACACCAATAAATTAGATCTTTCGCCTCATGCCGATAGAATTACGGCCAAAGCTGCTCAGATTTGCCGCTTTATTTCTTATAATTTCTACCTTCCTGAAAGTAAATTAAGACTTTATCGTATGTTTGTACTTCCCATTCTTGAATTTTGCTGTCCTTTCTTCGGTTTGATGAAAGAATCTAGCCGTTCAAAAATTGAAAATGTCCAAAGACATTTCACAAAAAAACTCCTATTTCCGACTCTTTCAACTACTTCCTACTCAACAAGATGCCAGCTAACGAAGCTAAAATTTCTTTGGGTCAGGAGACTTGAAGCAGGCTTTTGTCTCCTTTTTCGACTTAATAATAGTTCAACTGTCCCAAAGCTTTCTGTCTTTACCCCCGTTAGTCTTCCTTATAACCTAAGAAATTCTGCACTAATTATACCTCCCCCTGCATCCTCCACGTGTAAACGCTCTCTCTTCTTTGCTTCTAGGTATAGTTTTCTTTGGAATAACTTGCCAATTGAAATGAGGTCGTTAACAAGTCTATCTGCATTCAAGCGAAGACTGCACATTTATCTTAACACTGATTCTATTAACCTTTTATTTTCCTCATCTTTTCCCAGTAGCTTTCCCCATGACTCGGAGAAAGGACCATCGGGAATTTGAGTAACCCTCTTGAAACTATATTTACGCTTCCTCGAGACGCCCATGAACTATAATGTCTCCTTATATCACCTGTCCTCCAAACGATGACGTCATTTGGACGTACAAATTCGGTGGTCCACTGTCTTAAATGCTGCGGTTTCTCTGGATACTTACCATCATCAGAATTCAATTTTGGATCCTATGATGCTGAGGACTTAAGTTCATTGACGCATTTTCGTGAGATTCTGTTTCATACGCCTTAGTGATCAAGAACGAATCACCTCGACGTTTCATTAACTCATTCTGAAATGCTACTGCAGTATTACCCTATTCTACCACCTGACCATTTTTCCTAAGCAGTTTTTCTCCTACCTTCTATTCGAAAAATGAAGGCCTATTGAACTCTGCTTCCATTTTCATGGTATGAGTTTTTTTCACTGCCTATTTTTCTAGTTCACCATTAATTTTAAAACATTGCTAACTGTTGACACTAGCAGGACAAGTTATGAATTTGTACATTTTATCTGCACATTGTCATAACTTTATTTCGTTACTAATGTTTGCTTAGACAGTACCTTCCCGGTGCTAACCAAATATAAATTCTAAATTCTAAATCCGTATAAGAGATACTGGATCCAGGAAGAGAAAATAGTCTTCGAGTAAAAACCCTCTGAACTTTTTTAATCTTACTGCGGTCAGAGGCGTTCATCAGCCCAAAGAGGGGACAGCAGTATTCTAGTATAGGATGAACAAACATGCGGTATAGGTTTAACTTTATTTCCGGAAGGAAGAAATTATGTGATATAAAACCACATATCTGTGCAGCCTTTGCAGAAATTCGATCTGCATGAGGCGATAATGCTAGCTTATTCGTGTAACTTAAACCTAAGTCTTTTATGGTTGATCGTTCTAAAAGTGTACTATTTGAAATACTTGGGGTTCAGGAAGCTTAGCGGGACCAAAACACATGCAACTGCTCTTGGAATGAGAAAATTCCATCTGCTAACTAGAGCTCCAACAATAGAGCATAAGTAGATCAATGTTGATTTTATCAACGCAACTATTGGCAGTGTCTTTAGAAAATGAATAAATGCACTTGAGATAGTCAGCGTAAACGAAATTTTGTGAATTTGTGAGTAAATTTTTCAATTTCGTTTATGTACAGAATGAAGAGAAGGGGACCTAGAACCGTGCCTTGAAAAAACGCCACTCGTGATCGGCTGAGGCCTCGAGCTGAGTGCTCAAAATAAACGGCAGCATTTTAGACTGTGGACCACCGAATAAGTACGTCGGAATGACTCCATCGTTTGGATGACTGGTGATATAAGGAGACATCATTGTTCATGGGTGACTCGAGGTAGCGAAAATATAGTTTTAAGAGGGGCACTTAAATTCCCGATGGTCCTTTTTCCGAGTCATAGAGAAAGCTTGAAGGACACCACTCACAATGGGGGAAGTGTAGCGACCGATGACTTCGAGGTTGGCACACACACGGGTGAGTTACACACCATACAACGAGTAAGAGTCGTCTTTTGTCAAATATTATGCCATCAAGCCTTCCTTCAAAATCAGAAATACTGTCAGTGGTAACCGTCTCGCTTGGTAATGCGTTTCAAGCTCGTACCACTCATTGGCTTAAAAAAACTTTCTGAGGTTGAATCGCGTGCGTTCGCTATTTGCCTTGTAAGGATGACCACGCAGATGAGTTATGCACGCAAACTCGAAGAAATCCTCCGATCTCAGGGAGGAATCATGGTCCCTGATAATCCGGAATGTCCAGAGCAGGCTACACCGTAAAAGCCTGTAAAAAAGAGGAAATTAATCAAGCTTTTCCAATCTGTCTTGGTACGGTAAATTCTTAAGACCGTCGACCATCTTCTTTGCTCTACGTTGCACTTGTTCGAGAAGGTCAACATCTTTCTGCATCCATGGTATCCAGGCTGGTATTCCGTAATCTAAATGTGGTCTCACGAAGCCGCCATAGACTTTTCCGAAGAGATCGGGGGGTTTATTTTAAACGCATGTCTGATCCAGTGTAGTGTACATGTTGCCTTCTGTACTGATTTCTCACGGTGTTCTGAGGGCATCAAATTCGCAGTCGTCTACTTGCCCAGATCTTTGTGTGTTTCTACTTCTTTTAATGCAGTGCCATTAATAAAGTACTGGTGGTTCAGAGATACTTTTCGGCCGGCGCTTATGTGTAGGATCACACACTTGGATACATTAAACTTAAGAAGCCACCTGGCTGACCAGGCACTTAGTTTGTCAATATTCGATTGTAACTCTTTTGCGTCATCAGTACAGCTGACCTCAGTCCATATTTTCATGTCATCCGCAAACATAACAGCTTCAAAATCTAGGTCATTGAGGCCGTCTTTCACGTAGATTAGGAAGAGTAGGGGACCTTAAACAGAACCCTGTAGAACACCAATTTCTACTGTTGCCCATTTCGAGCTAGAGTTTCCAACAACAATTCTCTGTTCTCTGAAAGACAAGAAACTCTTGATCCAATTGAAAAGTTTTCCTCGAATTCCTACGATCCAAATCTTCTCTAAAAAAACCCGGGTGGTACGCTATTAAAGGCATTCTTAAAGTCTAAAAACACAAAATCTACGTGATTACCCTTATCTGTGACCTTTGTCCATTTAGCGTTCGACTGAAAGGCACTCGTGAAACACGAACGTCCTGGACGGAAGCCGTGTTGGACATTGCACAAAATGTGCCTGTTTTCCAGATAGCGCATTGAATGCCTCTTGATAATACGCTCCATTATTTTACACGCTACAGGGTAGTAATTTTCATAGTTCAATCGTGAACCTCCTTTATTGATCGGGGCGATGAATGCACACTTCCATTCCTCCAGGAGTTTGCTTTCTTCATAGGAATTTTGGAATATGATGGACAGTGGTACGCACAGTTCGTCCGCAATTTCTCTAAGTGCTAATGTAGGAATTCTATCTGGTCCAGGTGACTTGGCAGGCTTTTTACGGAGTCATTCGGTTCTATATATGGTCGGCGAAAGTCAAGGTCTAAGTCCTCTGTTGTGGATGAGGAGGCGGTGGAGGAGGAAGGAAAAGGAGGGCTGAACATTGGTTGAAAAACGGGTGGAATAGCGGCAAAAGTTTTAGGCTCTCGGTTGAAGACTGTCTCAAAGAATTTTGAGAGAATGGATGCTTTAACCTGGTCGTTGGTCTCCAGTTTTCCGTCTGCAGACCTAAGAGCAGGAATCATTTCCTGAGTTCTCTTTGTACTCCGTATGTAGCCAAATAGCATTTTGGGGTGTTCCAACGATTTTTGCAGTATGTTTTGTTCGAACTTCCTTCGCAGCTTAGTAGCCTCGTTTGTAAAAACGTTGCGTTGCTGCTTTTATTCCCGTAAGTGAGCATTGGAGTCGGTTTGTCTGTAACGCCTCCAGAAGCGATATATTTTTTGAAAGAAGCATGTAAGTTTGATTTTATCCACTTTGAGCGGTTTGTGGTTGTCTTTCTTCTGAGAGGACAGGTGAGGTAAATAATCCTTTTCAATAACGAGCTCAAAGTCGTCCAAACTTTATTGGTTCCACCATGTAGTTCTGATTCCCAGGATATATCTGACATTTGTCTTCTCCTAAGTGAGTGGTCCTTCTTCCAAATGTTTTTTCCCAAGTATCGGGTAAATTTGGTTTGGAAAACAGTGAGTTCTCGAAGCGCAGCGTAACGTGATCGCGTGACCCTAATGGCGGTTGATCCTGTAGGTCTAGCACATTCTCCTCATCTCGGGTAAAAATCAGGTTAAGACAGTTTAACTGTTGTCCTTCTCTCGTCCGTGTTCCAAAGGTAACGTTCTGACAGAGAAGTTTTTTGTTGCCCACTGTAGTAATTTTTGGTTGAAGTTATCTTGCATTCCCTGCGCAGTTCATATTTTCCAGTCATTACCAGGAGCGTTAAAATCCCACAATGAGGACATTTTTCTTCTCGCTGGCTTTGTAGAGTTCTTTTATGCTAATGAGATCCTGATCGGAAGTCTCGTAAGGCGAAGGGTACACAACCGATATCGTCAGTGGTCCGGAATACTTAGCAGATAAAGTAATGCTTAAGAGTTCCATATCGCGTAATGGAATATTTATGTCAGCCATAGCGGTCAGCTTGTGAGAGACACAAACTATGACTCCTCCTCCTCGACTTGGTCTATCTCTCCTGAAGTGCTGATATCCTCTAAGTGATAGTTCGAAAGCAGTTATGCCTGCAGTAAGCCACGTTTAATTGAAAGACATAATGTCTGGTCTAATTTCATCCACTACATTTCTAAGTTAATCTAGCTTGTTAAACAAGCTTTGTACATTTGCGGAGAGGACTTTAAATGATCGATTTGTTGGGGAGACCCAGCCTTCATTGTTATAGGTTTTGGCCACAGGAAAGACATATTGATCTGGACTATTTGACCATCTTTGATTTTCAGCCATTTCTCTCCTCTGCCAATTATCTCCTTCAATTCACTCCTCAGTTCCCTCATTTTCAGCCGTTCCCTCGGCTCATAGTCCGGCTGAAAAAAGCCTTGCTTGTGCGATCCCCATTAGGTCATTCTTCCTTCTAACAGAAGTGCTCCCTGGGTTTCGTTTTCTTAAATAATTTTTAGAGGCCTTGGAGTTGTTCTAATGTCGCGGTTGGGGTCGGCTTGCCTAGTCGGAAAGCTTTTTTCACAGTAAAAATTTCCCCTTTTTCAGGACTGCACTGGAAAATTCATGAAGAAGATCTACATCATGTGTCACTCGTTCCTTCGGAATGCAGAACGTTGATTCCGGGACATCCCGTATTACGATATTTCACTTCCGATTTATGGGCAAGGTCCTAATTTCCCCGCCTACGCTAGGGTGGGAGTGCACAGAGGTGGCGTTACTCGTGGATGCTGGCACTTCAACATGAGAGTGATTTTTGTCCGACGCTGGGTATCTGGGACTTAAATTTTTGTATGAAATATGACCTTTGTTTTCCGAAACTCATTTATTCATTTTCTGGGATCCCTGCTGGTTGCCCTCTTTCCTTACTAGAGACTGTTTAACAGCTACACCGAGCTCCATAGACGAAGCGTCATCTTCCTTATTGGATGTGATGGCTGCTGAAGCTGTGCAATTGTAAGTGAGTCTGTCTCCCTTATGTTCCATCGTAAGGGACTGCTTCTGTTCGGCTAAAATGCGAGGAAATTTCTTCAACTTCTCTATCTCCATCTTCAGCCCCTGCACATCCTTTTTAATCTCTGAAATTTTTTGAAGAAGTTCAAAGTATGTCGCACACGCTTCGTCCTCGTAATTATCATCCAAAAAACTTATGAAACTCCTGACCCATTTGGTGGGAGGTGACTTTAAGGAAACATGTCCGGAAATGAGGTCATTCGTATTATGATTAGTGTTTATTCCATCATTTAAATTTAAATCAGTGAGTTCGTCGTGCGGCCATAGCTCAGTGGTATCACCGTCGTTTCCCATACACTGGCGGTACCACGTATTTTGCACCATTCCTGAAGGGTATATTTTTGACTCCCATTATTGATCGCAAAAACGATAAAGGGTGTGAAAAAAAGTGGGACGAAGGTTTTAGCAGGAGCAACTTTATGAATAAAATATCGAAATGACTCAGTTCTCCGTAGACTGGAAGATCTCGTGGAGTTGCTGGCGAGAAGTGCACAAGAGGAGGATATGGGACCTTTCCGCTGTTGTCCACCAGTAGTCTTACGAGGATGAAGAGTATGTCGAATAGAATCCAAAGCTTAGTTAAAGTCTGCAAGAGTGACCAGTAAGCTAAACCAAACCTCATTACTATAGTTTAGACAAGCAAATGAGCGAAAAACGATCGGCATATCAAAGGGAAATAGGCAGAGTAGTATACAATTACATATATTGCCATGTGAACGGACAGCGAAAGAAGAGTGGCGTAAATTCACAAGCCCGTCACACGTGAACTGAGTTTCAGATTGGTCACGTGTTTAGAAAATTTTTCCGGTCGATGTTAGAATACTCCGTTCAGGCATTGTGTACCTGGATGAAGCTTCATTACACTCTTTTGGAGAAATTTTAATAAAGGACCACAAAAATAATTAGTGGATTAGCGGGCCTACCTTATGACGTCCGGCTTAAAAGGTTTCAACGTTTTCTCCCTCTTATAGGGGATATGGTCATGGTCATCAAACTCGTCACAGGAGAGAAATGCGCACTTCAATTGGCAGATTTTTGTGAATTGGCAAGCAGGAACAAACATCAGGGTCAACATTACAAAGTGACAACACAATACCTCAACGTTGATGAGTGGGTCCATTTTTTGTCCCACCAGGTAATTTAAAAATAGAACAAATTACCTAATTTGGTAATTTAAGATGAAAGCGTTGCTAAATTTAAAAAAATCATTTGATTAGGTTTACATGAAATCCATATATTTAGTGGAAAACTGACTGATAAAATTCTCCCATATCGCCAGGTAAACGTATGCATTTTTTGCCGGCATCGAGCTGCAAATAGAGTTTTAAAAGGCTCCGCCGTTCTCCATTATATATACCGAACTTAATACTAAAGTATACCCTTAACGTATCATTTAATGGCCTCCTTCTCACAACTAACTTCTAATAGTTGAAATTCAGACAAAATTAGCTCAAATGTGGTGAGTGCTCTTTGCAGCTCGGTTAGAATTGTGATCTCCACAGCTGCAAAATACCTCTCGTTATCAGGCAACCGGAAAAGTTGGTGCCCACGGTCTACTTGAGCAACCGTTTAACCATTGGATGGTTTACACGAGCAAATTTAGTAATCAGCCCAAATAGTGTGCCGTCGTAAATTTCTGTCTACGTCGGAATGGGATTAAGCATTTTTGGTTGTGATATTGCTGCAGAACTTAAAAAAAATGAACGCCAGACAGGTAGAATTTGTAAAAGAAAGTCTTTTAACCTCCTCAATCATCCGACCGTCCTGCTATATACATCCCTAATAGCAAAATGCTGGCATAATCCTGGCACGTCTATACGCGCATGCTGGCAAAATGCGTGTAGAAATTAGTTTCCTACATACTGGTGTATTGCGGGCATGTTTATGCCAGTGTTTATGTGCCTACGTTATGCCGGCTTATTCCCTGATAGCAGATCACAGGCATGGGGTAAGCGAACTATACTGACTTTAACTTCGAGCACTTTATACCCGCGCGTTTCGCAGAAACTACGCAGGCTCTGATTCCGTCAAATATTCGATCAACACGCTGCATATCATTTTTCCCACAACTTTGATTAGACCTATGCTGCCCAGTTGATGTGTGAAACAAACAAGAATATGCACGATTCCGTTCTACTGGCGAAGTTTTAGTTCTTCCGGAGAAACGTCGAAGCTACCAAAGTCTGCCGTTGACTTGATAGGAAAAGGAAACGGAACTATCTGTTGGTAGTCCCTCCGCGTTGCTTTCTAAAGAATCACTTGGATTCTCTTGGGAATATGCAAATAATTGAACACAAATACAAAAAGGAAAGGTAATGGAAGTTAGATAACAAGGGCAACCAACAGTTGTCACGAGTAGACTAATAGCAGTCATGAAGCAGACTGGCAGTACCCGCAATCACTCCGTCGCGTGAATATCTCAGCCAATCAGCGTGTGGGCATTCTTCTGGCATGTCAATGCCGCGAATATGCTGGCATTTGCTATGAGGGATATATATATTCAGAATTGTATCGAACACGCGAGGCCCAGGTAATTGAATAGAAGAAGACGGGAAGGCAATCTCTGGGACCAGTAATTTATTCGTCCGCCATTTCAAACTCTCATGCACATCCAAGTTCAAGGAATAAGATCATTACGCAACTTAATGCATATTTATCTGATATTTTTGTTTTGGCCCTACCATATAGCCCCTCCGCGCCTTTCAAATCCCCCATTGGCCCAGGCTGCCAGAGAGTGATAGGCTGGGTTGATGCTGGTAGGACAATTTCCATGCAGGATTTTTTCCATTACCTCGTTCGGAGCTTACATTTTTTAAATCAATTATTAATTACTTTTCTAAATGGAAAATATACGACCGATTCGAAAAAAACTGCTTACTATCCATTCTTTTCAATTAAATTTTTTGAGGGAAATAGCATGGGCCTTTGAGTAACCTATTGGCTACGGGTTATTACGTGCGGTATACAGGAAAACCATATGAGTTGCATAATTTCAATGGCGATCATAAAATATGACTTGTGGTGCGTGAGTCTCGAGGGTTAAGTTTAATCCTTCATCGCTCCGGCTCATTTTGGAACATAAAACTTTCAAGGTTCATTTTATTGCTTTCCGGTGATGGTGACATTACAAAGTCTGCATGGAGGGCGTTCCATGGTTTGACAACTGTGACAGAGAGGGAGAACTTTCGCACATTCAGCCTTGCCTGCTGGTTGCGCAGTTTCAATGGGTGACCTCGAAGATGGGTCGTATCAGCAAATTCAAAAAAATCAAGCATTCCTGGTAGCGATTCAATCCCTTCACAATGCGCAATGTCTGCAGGAGATCCCCGCGCATTTGCCTATTACTCCAAGTGAACAGATTTATATTTGTAAGGTGGGTTATATATGGCAAGGAGCTTTGACTCCTAACCATTTCCTTGCTCTCTTTTGTACTCTTTCGAGACAGTTTTGATCTTAAACTGTTCAGGGCTTCCAAGCTTGTACAGCATATTCCAAATGCGGTCTCACAAATTTTCCGAAAATCTAAGCGAACATATCTTTATCGAAATCCAAAAAGACACGCATGATGGCGTGCAACCCAACCATTGCGCTCTTTGCTACTCATGAGCAGTGAGAAGATGGTTTTAAGGTAGTGTTCATCAACACAACAAGGTCTTTTTGGGTTTCCATATCTTGTAAGGCTTTACCGTTGAGAAAGTAGCTTTTATTGTTGGAACATCAAGATGGATTGCCTAAGCGAAGTATATTACACTTATCAACGTTGAACCGCAAATGAACCCACGGGAACATCACCCTCGACCACAGCAGAACTTGACCTCTCTGGGCCGATGCGCACAACCTGGCGCCGCCCCGTGAGGAAGTATTCAATCCTTTTGAGGAGGTTATCCCCGATTCCTATCCTTTATAGCTTGAACAACAGTGTCTGGTGTAGCACAGAGTCGAAAGCCATCTGAAATTCAATGAAGGTGATGTGAACTGCACGTCCCTCTTCCAGATTTCGGGTCCAGCTTTGAAGAGATTGCAGCAAATTAGTCGTGCAGGATCTTACGTTTTTGAACACATGTTGAAACTTTGAGAAAGAGCTATGAGTCTCTATGAATTGCAATAATTCACTCTTTCGGATCCATCCCATCACCTTGCCGAGGATGCATGTCAATCTTATATGGCTGTAATTTTTCACCAATGCTTGACTACCGCTCTTCTATAGGGGAGTTATATGAACCAGCTTCCAATCGACAGGAAGTGTTCCAGAGACAAATGAACTGTGAACGAGCACTGGTGGCGGGACAGAAAGTTTACTGGTGGGTTCTTTCACCAGTTTGGGTGCAAGCTCATCCCGTCTTGCGGATTTTGAATCTTTTAATTCCTTTAATTCCTTTTGGGTCAGAAATTCTGAAAACAGGATATGGCTGATGCTTAGAGTCGGCAGGTCTTCTGCGGAGAGAAGAAGGAGCCTTGCGTCTTATGTGGTGACCGAGCGGAAGAACTGTGAAACGTACTTGGCTTTGTCCTTGGCTTTGTCCTCTGAAATTTGTGTGGATTCCTTGTACTTCTGCGGAGGTAGCTTAAGGCTAGCTTGGGATTCTGTATTGTCTTTTGCAGTAAATTCTTCTCGAATTCCCGGTGTGTTTTGAGAAGTAGGTTTCTCAGTTCTTTCCGCTGTGTTTTGTACTTCTTAAAATACGTGACTCAAGAGACTCGCAATATTTTCTCCACAACTTTTGAAACACTTTTTATATCGATATCTAGCCACGTAATACAATTTTGCTGATGGGCACTAGTTATTGGGCAGTGGTTGTTGAATAACCGAGAAAAACTCGAGAAAAACCAAACTTTGAAACTCTCATAAGCAGGTTTTTTTTTCAGCCGGACTACTCTCCTGCAGAACGTCTGAAACGCTGCGAATTAGTGATAGAAATGAAGAGGAGACTTGGAGCTGGAGAGAACAGTTTGATTATTTACAAGGGACGTGTGATACAGAGAAACGCAGCATTACTCTGGAACCAGCCAGAGCTAATGATGGCAGTGACACAGTAGTA
>WEDG01001452.1:20013-40003 GCA_017591395.1 Schistocephalus solidus | reverse complement strand
AAGGCACAACGGGACGAGTGAGTCCTGTAACCGATCGGTGACCGCCCCATTTCCATTGTCAATATTCCCGATCGAAACCGGCAAGACAACGAGCTCATGGCGCAGTGGGTAGAGCGTTGGACTTCTGCCCAACAAAGTCACGAGTTCAAGACTCGGGCGCCGCAGCGCCTGTGTTTGTGTATGGCTCGCTGATGACGGCTAATAAGCCAGAAATGGCCATTTCAGTCTCCCTTTGTCTTTGTCAGTCATGTTATTCTGTCCATATACTTAGCTGCCTTGAGGGCTGCTGGCGGGACATGCGAGTTAGCCCAAGGCACAACGGGACGAGTGAGTCCTGTAACCGATCGGTTGAGCGCCCATTACCATTGTCAATATTCCCGATCGAAACCGGCAAGACAACGAGCTCGTGGCGCAGTGGGTAGAGCGTTGGACTTTGTCCCAACAAGGTCAGGTGTTCGAAGCTCGGGCGCCGCAGTGCCTGGGATTTGGGTATGGCTGGCTGTTGACGGCTAATAAGCCAGAAATGGCCATTCCAGTCTCCCTTGTCTTTGTCGGTCATGTTATTCTGCCTATATACTTAGCTGCCTTTCGTCTGCTGGCGGTGCTTGAGAGTTAGCCCAAGGCACAACGGGACGAGTGAGTCCTGTAACCGATCGGTGACCGCCCCATTACCATTGTCAATATTCCAGATCGAAAACCGGCAGACAACGAGCTCTGTGGCGCCGTGGCTAGAGCGTTGGACTTCTGCCCAACAAAGTCGTGAGTTCGAGGGTCGGGCGCCGCAGCTCCCGGGTTTGGGTATGGCTGGCTGATGACGGCTAAAAAGCCAGAACTGGCCATTCAGTCTCACCCTTGTCTTTGTCGGTCATGTTATTCTGCCTATCTACTAAGCTGCCTTACGGCTGCTGGCGGGGCTTTGAGAGTTAGCCCCAAAGGCACAACGGGACGAGGAGTCCTGTAACCGATCGGTGAGCGCCCATTACCATTGTCAATATTCCCCGATCGAAACCGGCAGAGACAACGAGCTCATGGCGCAGTGGCTAGAGCGTTGGACTTCTGCCCAACAAGGTCGCGAGTTCGGGGCTCAGGCGCCGCAGCGCCTGGGTTTGGGTATGGCTGGCTGATGACGGCTAATAAGCCAGAAATGGCCATTCCAGTCTCCCTTGTCTTTGTCGGTCATGTTATTCTTCATTATATATATATATATATATATATATATATATATATATATATATATATACTGCAGTACTGCAGTGCCTAAATTCCACCACCAAGGATGCTCATATGAAGAAGCGTGCCGATCATCAAGAGAAGCTCCAAGCTCTTCCGCGTCCCATAAACGACAGTACTATTCCTACAAGAGTTAGAATCCTTTCGAAAAGGAGACTCACCCCGCCCAAATAAACTGGCTGTCAAACGGCACAAGGTTAAGTCAAACCGATGCTGCACCTACGAACTTCTTAGCCGGCCTTGAATCCCTCCCCTAACCTCATTCATCCCTGAGGGACTTGCCTGCAGATATCAGCAGCTGTGCTACCAGCCGAAAAAAGAAAACATCAGCAAATCATGGCAACGGAAGATGAAAAGGGATTACGCTCCCTGAGGTCGGAAGAAAATATCGTCATTGTAGCAGCTGAAAAAAGTGGTGCAACCGTCATCATGGATAAGATTGATTATGTCAATCAGGCCAACCAAGCCTTTCATGGCAGGGAGGCCTATATCGCCATTGCTGAGGATCCAACGAAAAAGCAGGCCACATCTGTAAAGAAGAAGGTGAATGAGCTCACTAGACTGATTCTCATAAGCCCCATGGAATCAAAATTCTAAATTCTCAATGATCCACCCTTTGCGCGTACCTATGCTCTTCTGAAGATTCACAAAAAGGATACAACATTGAGGATCTTAGTGCTACTCATTGGATCGCCTAATTTTAACCTTCCAAGTGGTTATACAAACACCCTAAAGCACATTAGTAATGCATCACAGTATAGCAACAGCAACTAGCATGCTTTTGCTCAAAGACTGCAAGGTCAAAATGTTATGTCTGATGAATGCATTCTATCGTTTGATGTGGTTGCTCAATTATACTCAATACCAAATAACCTGGAAATTGATAGCGTGACTTAAAGCCTACAGAAAACGCCAATAGATATTCCAACACAGCACGTTTTAGACATATTTGGGCTCTGCCTTTAGAATTATTGTCAATTCGATGGTACATATTTCCAACAGATGACGGGCACTCCAATGGGTTCACCGATTTCGGAGCTACATGCCGAGCTAGTTTTTCAACGTCTAGAAGAAGCTGTGGTTCAAAACCTCAGGCTGAAAATGTGGCTTCACTACGTAAATGATACCTTCAACACTGCGAAGTGGAATAGCTGCATGAAAGTCTTCATAGTGGCTTACCCGCCATACAATTCACTGTGAAAGAGTAACAGACGAAATCTTCCCGTTTCTCGACGTCACTGTGCAAATATTGAGTGGTGGAAATCTCGCAAACACTGTCCATAGAAAAGACTTCAATGCTGAAATAATCCTCAACTATGGGAGCAACCATCCTGCGGCCCACAAACGAAGCTGCGTTTGAGCTCATTTTCACCGCGCCTTCCGGTAATGTAGCAGCGAGTATCTACTTAAAAGGAAACTTGTCTATTTATATAATCTATTCTGATCTAAGGGATACCAGATGGGCTTCTCGAGAAATTGTCACCGAAGTCACAGGTAACCACAAAATCAGAGTTCGTATACGGAAGTGATACCGAGGAAATTCCATTCATTGCCATACATACAGGGTAGGTCAGAAACGATCGCCGACAAGTAAAGCAATTTGGTATCTTCATCACTCACAAGCCACCGTCCTCCCTGCGGGCAGCACTATGACGTGTTTAAAGATCCCATACACAAATAGCAGCAAACCGATGTTAATTTTCGCATTCCATGTCCTAATGTCTCTTGCGCCAACGTAGGCCGTACAGGTCGATGACTGGCGTCCCGCATAAACGAACAAAACTGGCCATCCGCCGACGCGATCCGATGTCTCTCGTGTTTGTGCACGCCATTGATTGCGACAAGCACTTCAATTGGGAGGGAACTGAAGTGGTTGCCATGGCTAGCACCAAATAGGCACGCGAAGTCCTCCAAGCTTGGCACTCCGACAAAAGCAGTATCAACCGCCACGTCGATCTGGATGCACATTACGAACATTTATGGGCACGGTTCACTGACTTGCTACCACCTTAAAACAACAACTGCTAATCGGTGCTCAGTCAGTTGCTTCACTTATTCTTCATCGCCCTCCACTTGAATTACTATCAGAACTTTAAGCACCCCTACCTACACGCGCGACAGCTATCGTGACACGATTCATGCTCCCCAACTCCCCCATGACGTCAGTCTGTCTATGTTACGTCTGGGCCCAAAACCCTCCAACGCGAAAATCTCAACTCTCACCTCTCATTTCGTCTGATGAAAGGTTGGTGCAATCAGCTGGAAAATTCACGAGTGAACCTCGAATTTCCGACGAGCCTTCTTTCTTCATTTATCATCTCGGAATGCATTATACCTCAATTTCGGGTTATCTTTAAGTAATTAGTAAGATTTGTGAACCTGCGCTCTCGTATTATTTAAGTCTCCATCTAGAAAATCCACTAGGTTAGTGTTTAACGCATTCTTTCCTCGTCGAATTGAGTCAGTTTCTCTAAATATCCAAAATCGTTGAAAAATTCATTAAGTTTGAGCAATAATTATTTCAGAAACTTTCAGTCAGATTTAGCACACCCTGGGCACTAATTATCTTTGTCATATATTTTAATTAAATTTATTTTGCGGTTTTAACTAATCTATCTGTCCAATCTGTAAGCGTTCCAAAAATATTGAAGAGTGCTCCAAATATTCGCATCCACTTGCTAATATCTGCTTGTTTCCTACGCACTGAACCAGCAGTCGACGTTAGCATAGTTTTAAGCAAGAAATAAGGGGCTTATTTCAAATTCTTGCTTTGATGTCGGACTTTTATTTTAAAGTATTTCTTAGTGAATATCTTGTTTACTTCGATACCTCAAAGGCAGAAGAGGATATTAAATAGAGAAACACATGAGTAACCACATAGAAATCCAAATTATCCCCACAGTATAGCCATTCTAAAATCTGAGAAGACATTGGTGCTTTAGAGTGTTAAGTATTGAAAAATCTAGCATTCCATGGAGCGTTTTTGTGCAGTAAAAGCTCTCAAAATGACTAAAGAAACCATCTTTGAGACCTTATTTGTACTTACTGCCTGTAATTGTTCACCAATAAACAATAAATCTAGTATGTGAATACAGATAACACATTGGCCAAATTGCAAGCCATGATTATTTTCACTGCAGAAATATCTACTGACATTTATGCTTATTTATACTGGTATTTAAAAAGGTTAACATGTTACTTAATGTATCAAAAATAGACATCGTATTAATTATAAATAGCTTGATTTTATCGTCATCTGTATACCAATCTCTTATTTCCGAGCTAAATAACCGATCTTGTGCTCTGTAAGAGAATCGTAAATATATAACCATTCATATAAGTTCAAGAGTTGTGACCAATAAGGTGAACCCTGTGTTTTGGCTGGCTGATAATGTAAAGCTTTTCCAGACAAGCGTTTTGTCCCCAATAACCATTCAACAGGATTAAAACTTTTGAACTAAATAAAATTTCCTAAATTCAAAACCTCTTCAATTTGTTTCATCTCAAAGCTATGTTTTAGAGTACTTCGAGCAACAATTCATCCTGATTGTTGAATCGTGTCCTCGTTTTGTCAGCATGAAAAGGTCAAAAGCCTATAGATGGAATAAAGTTAAACATCGTATACATCCCTGTTAGCTGGTCAAACTCCCGATCTTTTAACTTCGGTAGATGTGTTAAATTGACTAATTCGCAGAACATTTATAAAATATTTCATTCACGACAGAATGCTTGCTATGGAATGAGCTTTCTTCAAGCCGCCTTCTTAGCCAGCACATTTATTTTCATTGATTTTTTATTCCATTTTAAAATTAAAAATAAACTTTATTAAAATAAAATAATTATTTGCTTTGTTCTATTCATTTTCTGGAGACTTATATCTTATTTTATTTCTTCTTCAAATATAACGTATGTATTGACCATAATTTAACTTAATGCCTGCATTTAATTTTGACCAAATAAATGCTGCACGGTTTCTATTTAAGAAGACGCATGCATGCTTTTATAATTTTAAAGATGCTATAAAGGACTCATATACATGGTGCATATTTCATAGACAAAATTACTGAACAAGCAAACAAAATACCCTAAGAATGAACATCGCAAGTTCGTAGAAATATCTGTATTAAACTGTTTTCTTAACAAAATTATGCCGTTTCTTCGTGCAAAGCACTTTAAATAAGACGAAATGGTTGCAAAATGAAACCATAATATACGGTTTTACATGAACTTGGAAAATGTATGATTACATTTATAAGGGCATCAACTGAAAAAGTGAAATTTCCATGCACCTTAAGCAGAAAACTTATGCAGAGCGTCGTGTTTGAAGGCAAACAAATAGAAGCTCGTTTAGGAACTCGATTCTTTCCTTGATTGAAATAGTTTAGGAGAATTCTGCAAAATTATCGGTACGAAAACGCTGCTTAAAGAATGTGAGACCTTTCAGGTTGTCTGCCGGACAACAGGCAAGCTTTCTTAGGGTCTACGCCAATAGCTACAGCTGAGTCGGTGGATATACGGCTAGCGTATTAGTGCTGTGCTGTTAGAAGAAGTTAATACAAGTGACGATGAATAACTGAATTAATGTGTTTCCAAATTGACTTTTTAGGCATAACATGGAACTATTCGTAAGATACTTTTTAATCGAAAACAAGTTTCAGAATTGTGGTCAATACGTCAGGCAGTAGGCCAGCTGCGCATGTTACTCCTGATATTCGTGGGTTCTACCTTAACTTGAAAATCGACTTACACTGCTGGTGCTGTGTTCGTAAACGTCCTTTATTTTTAGCTGAATCCCCAAAACCGATGCTATCACACGTTTTTTTTATCAGCACTTGTTTTGAATTTAAACTTTCCAAGTGCTACTTCAAAATAAGTGCCCCATTTCAAAAACAGATTTAAATAACCGTTTCCAGGCGATTTCTGAACAGTGTAATTTTTCCAAGGTCCACAAACCATATACTAGATTTTTCTTTCAAGAAATGTTTCAACCTTTAAAAACAAGGAAGGATAACTTATGTGGAGCTGCAGGCTAATGCAAAGATATTTCGGACAAATAAGAATGCCGTTTTTTATATGCGCTCTTTTCAGCTGCCTGCGAGACAACATTCATGGAAAAATGACAACTTAAATGATATGCCTGTTTCTATTGATTTTAAATTAGCTAAAACATCTTACAATATTTTATAGGAAGTTCATTACAATAATTCTTTATTGTAACCATTTGGTAGCAGCTCAGGTTTCCTTCCTATCTGCTACACCATTTGAAGGATATATCAACTTTGAAAAGATTGTCAAATTTCTTGAATATTTTGATCTTAATCTGCCATGTCGTCCGTGCTAGGCTTTTCCGTCTCTTAGCTGCTTGCTTTCTGGGTAAGAAAAAGCATACATTTATCTAGGCAATTAAGACAATATTATGCGTTTTTCATAAAATTTTCAATTGGTGTGCACTATATTATATACTGCATGAGGGACATTGTTAAATGGAATCAAATATATCATAATTAGAAACTATTTTTAAACCTTAACATTACCTTTCTTCGAGCGTAAAATTAAAACGTGATTATCTGTTAAAAGATGCAAGTAAAGGATAGCTATTGTGTATATTTCATAAAACACATAGTTTACTTTGTAAAGGCATTGCATATCAATCGAAAAATGCACATAGTAACTAAGTAGTCTGGTTTTACCGAGTGAGATTTATTAAGCTGACGGAATGGAAATGTTTTTAAATGCCGGCATCCTAAATTATCAAAAATATTATGGGATAGGCCGCATGATGATCGATCTTATTTCAACCCTACTTTCCTAATCAAAAAAGCAGTTGATAAATTCAATGAAATTTTTATAATATCGTTCACCCACAGTGTGTAGTTCAAAGTTGACTAAATTTCTAAAAAAGAATTTCCGTTAAGATGTAGGTAAGAATGGCTTACGGTTCAGGTTACGTTTACATGACGGTTAGCGTTAAAGTAATGACAGGTGAATAGTTACAGTTCCCTGGAATTAAGCCAAATTTTGTGTGTATTACTGAGTGTTTTGAATTCCTCAGTTCTGCTGGAGGGCAAACTAAACAATCCACAAAATGGCACTGTTATATTTGTAGCACTGATTACCATGAAGCATTATCCAAAACTACTCCGTTCGAGTTAGGATGTTACCTTTCGACTGAACGACCGGCTGCCTATCAACATCACACGAGCTAAAATCACCAACCAGTAAATATAAGAAATCATTCAACGAATTTTTAATGTTTTTATAAATCCAAACTTATAAGCGATATGCACAAACATTTAAACTTCAACAAATTTTTATTAAAGTACGTCATCTAGAACACTTTAAATTAAAAAGCTATCATTTGGTTTAAAAGTTTTGAAATATGTGATTTTGCAGAAAATGAGATGCGTTTTTATGTAAACTGCAGCATTGGTCTTCATCCGCGTAAAACGTTTATTTGCACTGGATAGCACCTTCTTAATATCACAGCGGTACTAACGGTTTTCATTAAATGAAGGTGTGCAGCGTTTAGTTTTCAAAACCGCAAAATTCAAATGCAACGACACATAAGGTTCAAAATCAGCCAGAAACTGAAAATGTCTTTTAAAACTGGATTATATCCTTCTTTAGCATAAATTTCAAGAACGACATAATCTATAACAAAAATGTATCCTGCTACAAAAGCAGATCATTTCGTGTAATATGGTAACAGCGTGAGCAACCAGGCATACAGCAGACCACATGCCCATTCTTATGTACATACTTAACTGATAGCAAACGAACACGTGAAATAAATGATACGCGCACTTCAAAATCCAGTAAAACAATTAAATGTAATGGCGAAGTATCATTTTATATGAATAGGGTCCAGAATGATGATTTGAGAGATGCTTTTGAGCCTAATAACTGCCATGCGCGGAAAGGCCTCAGACTGATAGGCAAAACTAAACATATTGAAGCCCAGATATTTTGTTTCCTCTACGGGTTGACTGTGAGTGTCCTCTAGTCTACCGTAAAACACTGGTTTACGCTTACGTCAAGAATGTGCTTTGCTATCGCTTGTAAAAGAAAGTCTTGCATGCAGCAGGCAATGATAAGGCCGTTATGCAGGATATAGAATATGGATATAGCTCTTTGCCGCCGTTTTGAAGTCGGTAGGCAAGTTACCCGTAAAAATGATAACAGAAATTGATGAGACAAACGGAAGACATCTCACCAACTGCCGTTGCGTGCCTCTTTGAAGTGAAACAATTAACCGAAGAGAAATGCGCCAAACATTACTCTGCTTTTCATGAGTGAATTTACAACCAATTGGGAGATTATCCGCCTCGCGTTTAGATCTTCTATAAACATCTTGGCCTTTAAACGTAAGGCAGAAATTGAGATTGAGATGAGCTTGGAATACCGCAGGTGTACTCACAAAAGATGAACATTTTTTGATTTTTTGCCATACCCGGTAAAACAACTATTTACGAGTCCCTAGAGCATTGTGCCAGAAGTATAAGACCACCTGCAATTCGCTTTTCACCCACTTATAATGAGGGTAAAAATAGTAAAAGAGCCCAGGCGATAAGAAAGCAATACAAATCGGTTGTCCAAATCGAGGTACTCACTCCTGCTCTGCATTCTCCGGTGCCCCAAACGGAGGTCGGATTTGGGCACAAATCGGCTCAAGCAAGTGGCGCATAAACACAGCTATATATGGGATGTGATGGCACCTTTAGGTTCAGACTTGCGTTCAAGGCCAGCATCAAATTACCTACAAACGCTCACAGCAAGAGAAAGAAGAAGGGGTGTGGTCAACATTGGGGACCCCATCCGCAGGGCATTTCAGCGATATTTGAATTAATCAGAACGCATGAAGTGTGATTGCTTGAAATACTGTCAACAGACGGGGTAACCTGGTAATTTCAGGATTGATCTTCAGGCTACAATTGTATTGTTTTTTTGAATAAAGTCCATGTGGTTCCCCCAGTCAGATGAATTTAAAATTGTCCACATTGCCCTGTTTCGGAGGAAAAATTGCTTTCCTAGTCCGTAGACGCCCCTGAAGGTACACAACTGATGGGATCAATGGGTCTCCATGGGAGTACATAGGAGTAAATGGAGACATATGAGTCAGTTCAGAAGGTCTTTTTCTTAAAAAGGATGTTATAGCACTCTCACGTGTCTGCTATCCGAGTCGACCTCATAAATGCCTTATATCTGCTGTATGGAGTGGGACATTTGTCACGTACCCGTAGACGGGTGTTCCATTTTACCAGCAACCTCGCCCGATACCGCGTTTAATCTTCTCGATTCTGTGGTGGCTCCTTCCAAATTATATTTTAGGCCTCACTCGTCGCGTTGTACCTTGTGGCTCACTCTCAAGCCCCACCAGCAAACTCACGGCGGCTGATGATAAATACAGAATAAGATGACCAACGAAGACAAGGGAGATTGTAAAAGTCATTTCTGGCTTATTAGCCATCATCAGCCAGCCATTGCCAACCACGTCTCGTGCACCACCCGAGACTCGGGCCAACGACCAATTAATCAGACGTTCAACACTCTTACCATGAAGCCACGGGCTCATTTTTTAACAAGTCTATTGGCTCTTAAACCTACTGGCCAGGCAATTCACCGTCCTTCCCGTTCGGATCACGGTTAACATCGTCCTTCGCAACGGTCGTACTGTTGTCGATACGACTGTTCAAGAACGGCTAATAAACTAACTTTGAACAGTTTAAAGTCAGATGTCTGCACACTTGCCAATCAGTTGTAAACCTGCCTTTTAATAAGTGAAATTGCGCAAGCGCCTTTCAAATGTACGCGGCAACTAGGTGCAAAATTGTAATGGTACTGTATATTTGGGTTCATATACTTGAGCCAGGTTATTTATTTTTCAGTCGGACTTCAATATTGGCCGTCAGGAGTGCTATAAGCATCTAAGCAGGAATTCATTGTCTCCATTTTAATATTATTAGGGGGTGGAGATTTATCAGGCGTGGTAAGCTAGACGTTTGCATGAGAGACTTCATCAATATGACTACCATGTGACGACCGTTATTTTATCTGATTACGGGACGTGCTCGAACTGTTGCGCCTTTTGGCTCAAGCAGGGTCCCTTGCAGGCAGTCACTTAGTCCCATGGATAGAGGAGAGACTGCCGCTCGCGCCAAGGGACAGTAGGGTGGTCAGTTCTGTCATATTAGTCAGCAATATATTAACCCCAATGCTGAATAATCTGGGACAAAGGTACGACAGGAAAAACATGCTCCACAAGCCGATTGGCGAAACACCCTGTCCCCATCGTAAAGCTTTCCGATCGAAACTGACAGACCAAGGGGCCCGGGGTTCACTGTTTCAGCGCTGAACTATACGCCCACTGGGCTTTAGTTATTGTCGGCTTATAACAGATAATCAACCAAAATGGTAATCTGACCCACGCTTACCTTGAGTTACACTCTTTGTATATAATAGATTTTACGAAGTCGTAAGTTCTTCTATTTATCACTCAATTCTTCTTGGTCCGAAACCAGTTCTTTCAGTCTTACTGAACTTGCTTATCAAATCAAAATTTGGCAGACAGAAAGAACCCTTTTAAAGTGAAAGTAAAGCAAGCGCTTTTGATTTTTTCCAAAATTAAACATCTTTTGCAAAATGAACCCATGAGCTTTTCAAAATGCACTATGTTTGCTTTCAAATCAGAGTATAGACGTTTAGCTATTCATAAGCAGGTTTCAGACAAATTTCTTGGAGGCCTTCAATTGTTTTGAGGCTCATGGCCAGTTCTTATTCTTAAACTTACTGCAACTTTTCATATTTATTCTAATTAATATTGACTCCTGCTTTTAGGATATTCATTTACGGTACTATAAGGTACAAATAATATAGTTTACAGGAAACAGGCGTCAACGTATTGAAAAAAAGGAAAAACGAAGAGGAGATTTAAAAGTACGTAGAAACAATTTTTGATATTAAAATCAGAATTTCCCCTTACCACTTGTCATAGCTAGCATGAAATCTGTATTTCAAGAAGGTATAAATAAACAGTACACTCGATTAATTAAAGCCAATTTGCTGATTTGGTTAAACCCGGTAAAGAACATAACCGTGAAATATTAAAAACCTCCATAGCCTCTACATAAAAAGAACCTTTTCGATTAGCTTAAAATGCTCTCGGCTAAATTATAATGGTTTGGATTAAGGGAGGCTCATTCTCAAATAAATTTTGTATTTCTCTGAACGATAATACATAAGAAGCTTTATTCAACTAGTGTTTCTCATTAAACGTTTTTAGTAGATTGGTCGATCACTTTCCCCTGTTTTAACACTTATAAATTTTTGGCTGTTTTTACCAGAATACAAAACACGAATCGTGGATAAATATAATGTCTTGGGATTACTCATGTTACCATAAGCGGGTGCTTGTTTCCATTATTCTCTTTGTAGCCCAATTTATCAAATTGTTTCAACGAGCTGTGTCTTATAATCCAGTGTTAACTATTATCAACTTTATTTGGAAAATATCTGAATTTTAATTTTTCTAGAAAGCTTGTGCGAAATATTTATCCATTGGCATGTGCTGCAGTCCCTGGCCGGCTTCCGTTGTATATGATTCTGTGGATACGCGTGGAGAACTGTAATCATTACTTCATCTATCGTCATCTTATGCTACCAGTAGAGACATTGTTAGGCATTCGTGGGAATTTCTGCATATTTGTTCCCCACCCTGCCTATTGCCTCCATGTTGTTGCACCAGGAATACTGACAGGTAATTTAGTACACCGCATAACTTCCTCAATGGCTGATGGGCGTTTACCGACTGCGTTAGGTGACAATAACTTCTCGCGGTGCATTGAGGCTTATTCGAGAGCCCTGGTTAGTAGCCGTACAGATGTTAATACTATAGGCAGAATAACATTTTCCCTTGTCTTTTTCGGTAATATTGTTCTGTATAACTGTATGTTGGAGAGACCCCTATTAAAAATGATAGGCCAACTAGAATCCAGTCTCCATACCAACTTTCAGCTGCTTCAGTGTTCCTTCGCGTTGTTCTATGCTGACAACGCCCAGATCAGCTGAGTATCTCGTTCGTTGCTGTTGTAGGAACACCCATGGTCTTTTGATGAGAGCTAAATGGCCACGTTCAGTGTCATTCTAGTTCCAGGCATATATGAGCACGTACCCGCGTTGCTAAGGAAATGATCCGGCAGGGGGCAGGGATTGTATGAATAATTGATGGCTTTTTGCGGTCGCTTCGTCTGGCACGCCCAATGCGTCCTAGTTAGGGAATCCGTTTGTTGAATGCCATTCATTACAAGCGTTCCAGTGCTCTCATTTTTCAAAATCTCTTATTCACAGCAAATGATATAGTAAGCACTAAGGAATTCCGATGTACCAGACAAAATGAATAACGGAGATGCAAAATGAGGCACTCGAATCATGACCAATATAAAAGGTAAGACTAAGGTCTTTATTAATAGTCAACTGGTGCCGTAAAAATCAGAGCGTTCGTTCTCTTTGAAATGTGTGATTGCTAGTACGGATTTGGTACAGGATAGAATACACTCCACATGAATGTTCATTAAGATTTAACCGATACTTGATTTCCATCATCCTGCAATGTATGATAGCTTTAGGCAATTACGTCACCAAGATCCGTAGCAATGCGTTCAGTCGCCGCTGACACGTCGTTGGTTGTAAGCAGTGCATATCATACCATAGATGCTGCTTCGGGTTTGGTCCTCCGGGACGAAGACATATGTATCGGTTTATGAACACCTGAGCATAGCCGTTCCGCATACTCTGGTCTTACGTATAGCGGGCCTCACGTAATTTCCCCACCGAATTGCTGCAGTGAGTTTTGAATTCATTTGAAGTGTGTTCTCAGACAGCTACGAGTGTGAGCCATTGGGTGATTTCTGCGAAAAACTGAGAATCTCATTGGTGTTCATCGTCTTCCAGTGAACTGTTGTTCCTAGTTTGCCGTTAGAAGAATGCATCAGTCAGAAGAAATCACCATTGTTTTGGACGTGACGTCATTATTTACATGCATCTCACCGAGTTTGCCCAAAAACGTCTTGCGCGAGAAACTTGGGCAGTCAGATGTCAAAAGTCAGATTTCGCCCAAAATTGAACGGATCTGAGGTTGTTCGAATTTCACCAAATGCCTGCTTCATCTTGGCAGGAGAAACCTACGAGCAGATAAAGGAAACTGCAAGTCTCTCCAATCTCCCGTTTAGGGACAGAATTCGACTAAAAAGAGTTGGTGAATACCGCCTTAACCCAGAGTCACCCGGCTTTTTGAGAGTTTATGAGAATCGCGCGCTTGCCATTATTAAGAAGAACCTACTGCGAAATTGCCATAGTCTTTTCAACTCATTCTTCCAGGAACACAATTCATGTGGGAAAAAGAAAAAGAGCAACTGCTCCCCTCCTTGATGTGCTCGTCAGGTCAGCTTTCAAAGTCTTAATAGAAACTGCGTTCTTCAGGAAGGTGCAAACGCCACATAGATTGTCAATCGCCATAGTAACCATGCAGTGCTTCACAACTGAAGCCGTTTGAAACTACTCTTCAAACGAATCCTCGCTGACTGCCGCAACCCAACAGAGAGCGTACGTGAGGCCCGAAATCACTAAGGTCATATTATTCGGAACGGTTGTACGACAGTGGTTAAAAGCCACTGCCTCCATGTTACCCCCAGAGGACCCAACCCGAAACAGCACCTACGATATGACATGCGTAGCCATACATCAAGATTGCTTCAGCAGCGACCGAGCGCATTGCTGCGGAATTAAATGTCAAAACTGCACACCCACCTGAAAGCTAACATACGAAGCAGATTCATGAAAAGCAAGCACAAAAATAACTATCATGGAGAAATTGGTTGTAGTACATCACATCCCGTACCTTAACTGGCCTAATAACAACACCGGTTAGACTGGACGTAGTCTAGGATTTCGCATACACGAAAATTAGTTGGCTGTGAGACGGGTTGACGGATTATCTAAAGTGACTGCCTACACCTAGGAAATGGGCTAGGAATTAAACTTCGCAGCCAGAAACATAATCACTCACACCAGAGGCAAGGTAAGCTGTGCATTAATTGAAATCTGGCCCTCCGATGAGAACTCAGTTGATCGATATATTGATCTGACGCCGACAGATGGAAATTAAGACAGTCATCTCTGAACTGGCATTACTGCGGATGGAGTAGAACATACATCCTTTAACTATTGCTTGTTTAGTTGTCGGTCGTAGCTTAATTCAAATTTTACGACATGAGAGAGGTCAGAGGACAAACTATTATCAAGAAATGACAAGGAAAAAAGTCCGCTGGGCACGGAGTTTGAATATTGTTGATACCTCAATAAATGATGGACAAATTTTTGCGTGAATTATTAGGCATCATTGACTAATGCCATATTTTCGGGTGAACCGAACAATGACAATTATATCAGTTCTGTTGATAGGTAGAACCAATGAACTTTATACTTAAATGTTATGTCATAGGATAATCCTAAGAGATTTGAGATAAGCCGGGATATTGGATTTTTAAAGCACTTGCTTTCTGTCATCTACACAAGAATTGGGCCAAAATGACTACATAAATCATTATCCATTTTCACTATTAGTTTTCAATATCAGAATAGGTTAACATCAGAACCATCTTGTCTTGCAAGGATTTGACAGAAAATCACATCTTCTTCAAATGTTTACTCCAAGAAATGGTATATTTTGATTTTAAAAATTGGCTTTTCAATACCGGAATAAGGGGCAGCTTGATAAGCCCATACATATAGTCTCAGCGGTTTTAGTCTAGAAGCTGCTTTCCTTGCGTGCAAGCAAAAGCATACACTCGTATATTTGATATAGTATCAAAAACGCATTTTTGATGAAAGTTGTCATACTGTATTGCTCATGAGGTGCATTAATACAAGGAAATATACGAGTTTATTTGAATGTAGCTTGCATGATCTTTTGAAATCTTACAACGGGAAACATTTTTTAAATTAAAAGGTACCTTTCAATTAAAGCGCTTTACTACAAGAAATCCTATTTTCCCACAAACGCCTGCAGGAAAGAAGATGTTGTTCATGCTCCCTTTACAATATGGTTAAATTCATGCTAACGGCAAAAATGATTACAAAAAATCACGCACTTTTTAGTCGTCCTTTATACACATTGCAGATTTTTGTAGCAAGCCAAAATAGCAGAGCGTATCCCAAACACATGAGTAAATTTAAAACTTACTTAATTAATTCCGTTCAGCATAAAAGCATTACAGAATTAAAGTGAAAGCTTCGAATAATCGGTAACTTACTACATATTCTCGTTACATTACCTCAAAGCATCAACTAAGGATGAAAGAGCTCGTTGGTTGAGACAGTGGTGTGCTTGAACGCTTCACACTGGTGTCTGCGATTAATCACTGACTCCATTAAGCAATCATCGTCAAAAGCAACGATATAAATAAGTAAAAGACGTTTCGTGACATTGTATCACTCGATGGAAGCGTCGTAATTTCCATATCACTCAGGCGAACTAACTTAAGGTGTTATATACTCTCCTTATTGATGTACACCTCAGGGCATATTCTTTATTTAAAAAAATTAATGGATAGAAAAAAAATGAAAATGGAAATAAAAGTGGTACTAGTGCAGCCTTTCAAAGCATACAGCTTATTTGAGAAGGCAATAAGAACTTGAAACAGGTGACTGCGACTGACGCCTTGCGTTTGTAGGCAAGCCGTTAATTACATTTCATCTTTGGAATGCAAATAATCTAACCTTTTGTTAGTTTCAAGAAATATTCTCCATCCCGTGGTAGACTGCTTTCTCCTGTAATCCTAAGGTTAGGCTATTCTTCATTCAAACCGAATTAAATATATTTTGGGAGAGGTCTGTCGAACTCTTGAAAATAACATGCTTTCTACCCTTTCCCATCAGTAACGCATTTGTTTAACGTCTTTGGAATCCCAACGGGAACTGCCGCTGTTTTCAATACAGCAAAGGTTCCCAAAGGATAAATGCGTCTGCACTCTCAAAACTGTCCGCACGAGAATTTAGCGTCAATTTATTGCAGAATCGTTCATTGTACTCAGGCTATTCCTTTAGATCTCCTGACATGGTAGTTTACGTTAGCATCTCGATTAGTTTTCTAGTTATTTGTGACTTTTCTACAGTGATCGATACGATGCCAATTTATAACTCTTAGTTCATTGAATCTTAATTTGGTCAATTCGTACGCCTTTAATTGTTGTATTTATGTCCAAGAAAACAGAATATATGCATAACAGTGAAGATTTCTACCCAAAATTAGCAATTGTCAATCAGACTGTATTAAGGTTAGCCCGTCTGGAAGTGTTCAATTGGGAAGGTAAATTAACTTGACGCCGTGCCACGAAACCTAGTGGATAAGAGGTTTGCTATTACATGCACTACTTTACTGGCTTATAATAAAGTTTTTAGTAGAATTTGTGTAAAGTTGGCTGTTAGCACATATGTGAAGAATTTCGCACTCCATACGAGTGGGCGACTGCGTGGTTGCCATATTCGTTCTTTTGACAGGGAGTATGATAACAAGCTTTCATGAATGGCCGAAAGTGAGGGACTAACAGGTCGCCTTCATTGAGACCTATTTAACAGAAAAGTAAAATATGCAACTTGACATCACACCATACGTAAGGGCTTAAATTAGAGCATAGATCCTGCGTTTTCCCAACAACCTTCAGATGGCTCATCATTTCAGTTGAGTTAGAAGTCTTTTCTGAATTCGCAATGGCAAATGACGAACTGAAAACTATGATCAGTATTTTCTCTTGTCGTATGCTGCACAGCATGCCCCAGGTGATGCAAAGCTTTGCGGAAGTCTAGCGTGGCAACGCAATTTGGCAGAAAGTTACAGTACATAAAAGCGTTCGGTAGAGCACGGTTAAACAAAGTATAGGGAATAATCTACGGGAGTTGATCTCATAACCTGTTGGTATTGTTCATTAATCTACGCGGGTTTCACCGTTTGACGACTCAACTCGCGATTGTACGTAAAACTAATGGCTGGCTCGAGCCGTGACTGGCTGGCCGTGTCTTGAATGAGACCACGGACACACAGCATCTGTTTGGGTCGAGGAAATGTGGATCAATTTATGTTTAAGGTGAATGATTTACCCCCATCTCAAACTCCATCAACTTGTAGCAGACAGCCATCATTACGATTCTTGACAGCTTTGTTTACCGTTATACTGTGCCAAGTTTATTCACCTAGACGTCCTGTCCATACTACAGTCTGTCTAACTACAACAGGCACGCAATTGTGCATTCAGACAGTCGCAGTCTTCTTTGGCCAACAGAAACACACCACCACCTGGTCAGCACAACACAGGTTACTAAATGCACACTTTACGTGGGCTGAAGGAGACTAAGCATGCTGCCTGAAGTTGTAAGAACAGCTGACACCACATTCTCACTCCCTGTTAACACCGGCCACACACACACGACCATGGCCTCACCATCAACAAAATTTCAGGAGTACGTAAACGATCGAGCCGTCACTCCGATTTTTTTGTCTTATTCTGATAATTTAGACATGATCTGATCCAAGCATACCCACCCGCCGTGCCGCTAGTAATTCGGTTTTCGGTGACATGAATCTATTCCTAAGCAGACTCCAAAAGGGTGGAAAACGTACGCTGCCCATAAAGAGTGTATGGACTACCGCCAAAATTAAGGGAAGTCTTAATGACTCAAGTACATTTGGGATATTTTTTGTGCAAAAACATAACCAAGCGATGTTTCTGACTCTGCAATATATTTTTTTTGCCTTCTGAACAAACGCACCTGATGAAAAATGACCACTTATTTAGTGTGCACATTTTCAGTAGATCTTTGATGCTGCCAAAAATTTAAATGTATGTTATAGAATGCGTATTCAAAAATATTCTTGCCTGTAGTAATTTTCTAACTATTAAAGTCTTCTTCAAAGCTTTTAATTCAAAGAAAGTAAAGTTAGCTTTTTAAAATAATTTCCGAAGTCTCGAATAATTTTGATCTTGAACTGTCTTTGCATGTTCATCTAGGATTTTCAGTCTACACGCTATATACCTTCCATTGAAGGAACATCATTCATTCCTGTATGCCGTTAGAAATAAAGCATTCAGAAAGAAAAGATAAAATGCTTTTTAAATTAACATGGGACAGTCGTAAAACAATTTCAAAGTTTGAATTTAAAACAAAAAATTGGCATTTCTGGGAGTAAAACTTTTTAAGAAGACGTCATTTTTTATGCAATGACATAGAGAATGGATACCAATGCTTATCCACTCTAGAAAATCTAGTTGAATATATCAGGACAACATAATTTATAGAAAACGTTTTCATTAAAGTGCTATTCATTTTATAGCAAGTGAGGTTTTTCAGGTGACCAAAAAGACATTTGTTCAAAAGCCGGCATCTCTTTGTTTCAGCAGTATCTGTGATTATGTTTCGAGATAATAAATAAATAATATTTAGCTAAAACGCTGCTAACATGTTTGGCTAACCATGCATGATATTGGCTAAGCCCTTTACTATCGTCCTAACGGAAATAAGTAACTAAGTACATTTTAACAAATTATATTGTTGGAATGAAAATTGGGTGAGTGTTGTAGGCCACTGAGCAGCCGAAAGCCAAAATCTCTGTATTTATTAAGCAAGATTAGCTTAATTTGTTTAACCTAGCTGTGAATTATTTTCGGCAACATCGTTGCTTCTGCATTTTGATACCTCCCCAGTATTGCTGTGGTATTTGAGCATTTTGTTTCCTTAGAATAGAACAATTTAAACTGAAAGGTCATAATTCAGCCTCGATTCGTGGAAACCTAAAATACTTGCCGGGTTTCAGTTGTCCTGCAGTCCGTGGCTATCCCGATACGTCATCCATCGAAGCAGTGACATTTACGTTATGTGAATAATCTTCACCCCTCACTCCTTGCATTCTTAGCAGTTACCAATGAAAATTTGACCACCGTTTGCAACGTAGTCTACTGAGTGCCTATCAGCATCGTGGACGCAGGAATAATACCTTGCGCCTGAATTGGACTCGTGCGGCATTTACCACATTCGTTCGCCCGTCACCCACATGGGTCCAGTGTTAAGAGTAGAGAAGACCCAAAGAAGGGTTATGCTGTCTAGGCTTGAGCCTGAGAAAAGGCGTGTCCCCCACACCCTTCATGTATTGTATTCGCTATGATCGCGCATCCAAAAGAACGTTTGCTGTACACTCGGTTGAGTCCCTTGTTCTTCTCGCCTGTTGTAGAGATGCATCCTGTGCCAATAATATGTCAAAACCGTTGAATTGGGATAGAGGTTGCACAAAAACTACCAACATTAAATTGCACCCCAAACCTGCTATGGAAAAATGGCCTCAAAGCAGGAAGAAAGTGTCGCACGTTGGCTGTCGGGTTGCCGTTAAGGTGGCAGTACGATGCAATCATTGCAGGCTCCTCCTCAGCTCCCTCTGCAAATACTGCTATCACAACCGTTCGAATATTTGATTGTCTACAGTGGGCTTTTTAAATCAGAAGGTTACATACCCAGATCACGTCGTGATCATCAACTGTCGATCCGTTAAGCCGACAGCGTGGAGGAACAGTTTTCAAACAAAACGTCAGGTATGTCAGGGTTTGCATCGGCAAACAGCTGACCCCTCTGCGCTTTCTCCTGCTGCAGCAAATTTTGTCCCACCAGCTCGGTCCTTCTGCGTTTAATTTGGGAAATAGGGCCTCTTTATTGCCTTTAAAAC
>WEDG01001452.1:0-19913 GCA_017591395.1 Schistocephalus solidus | reverse complement strand
ATGGAAGATTGTTGTATAAAGACCTCGAAATAAAAAAAATTTAAATAACGGGATTACCGCAAAATTAACGTTCTAACTGGATAGGCTTGCAGGTTCATCGTTGCTTTCCGGAAACCTTTATCAAAATATCTGTCTACCGCACCGATTTTTAAATCAACCGGCCGATTTGCAGGTTACTTTTCTTTGGCGCTTCTACAAAGTTTACTTGTACCTCAATTACACCTGTCATAATTCAATTTGCTGGTCTGTGTGAATCCTGATGAACGTTTGGGGGCCTTTTGTGTGCTGAGGTGTGCGAGATACATATCTCTGGCATAATAAACTGAAACGCCCGAACCCTCAGTTTTAAAAGCATCAGCCCTCAAGGTCGGTGTTTATGATGGAAAACTGTCCTGAAAGCAGTTAAGACAATTTTATTACCCAAACATTGTCACTTCCAATTCAAAAGTAGTCAATTAATCGTTTATAAATGTGGCAGGCATTCTCACAAATCTTTCTTTTTGCAGGTGCAGTCAAGCGTTGACGAGACGGTAGTGTGCACCAGTTGCCCGGAGAAGCAAAAGGCGCGGAATTCCTCTGCCGCAAAGAAAAGTAGCAGAGCCAGACAGAGGTACTGAACCCAAGCGAACTTGATCGTATACCAAAAACTTGATTGAATACTAGCGAGGCAGTTAAGGAAATTTCAATGAAGAAGTGCATGACAAAGCGCAAAAAGGGAGTAATACGTGTAAATCAATCGATGTTTAATGGGAACCGCTTCGAAATTACCTGACGATTAACAATATGCAGGGGAGAAAAGAAAAAGTCGGTTTTGCCTATGAAAGAATTCACTTAACAGTACAATCCGAAACAATCCTCTATCATCCAATGGTTCATAGGAAGATTCGAGCTGTTATTTTACCTGCGCAAGAAAAATTATCCTGTCTTGCGGCATCTATGGCACTCTATCGGGCAAGATACGAGAATGAAAAACCGCTACATTCCGGGATAGTTTTCAGGGTATTTAGCGCTGGTGTTAAGGTTAGAGTCAGGGTTCGTGTTCAGACTAAGGTCAAGGATAGCGTGAGAGTTAAATTTAGTTATAGAGCTATGGTAATGGTAAGCGCAAGATTTTTTTTATGATAAGAGTGAGGGTTTGTTTTGTGTTATGGATAGGGTGAAGTTTAGGTCTATAGCTATGGTTAGCGGAAGAGTTGGGATTAGGGTTATGGTAAGAGTGAAGGTTTGGGTTTTGGTTGCTAAGAGCTAGGGTAAAGGTTCGCGTAGAAATTGGGTTTTAGGGTAACAGTGACGGTTTTGGCTTAACGTTGAGAAATGGGAATAGCTGCGCTTCTTAATATTGCGTAATGTCACCTGCATTACCGGAAGGGTATTTCCATTCCATTTTTTTACACTCTAGCGGCTAGCTGCTCTCTTTGGATATCGGTTTGTCACTCAAAGTATATTGCAAGTGATGTAAAAATTTAAAGTAGGGTGTATATCCGTACGTATATTATATGTGGGGACATTTTCTGGAACTCATACAGATGAAAAATGAGAGAATTATTCATTAAGGAAAGCTATCCATTATCCACTAGGCTGTGTGAAAACCGGCGATTAACGATGGTGTAAATTATTTGCATATGCCCCGCTAGTAAAAAGGATATACTTCCGTTGATAGAAATGTTAACGGCTAGTTCTCGTAAAAGTATTGGCACCAGAGAAAATGCTAATGAACCCTTCAAATGCGAAAAGAGGTTATCTAATTTCCTTCTTTTTGGCTTAGGCTGCTACCTTGCCAGGTTACGCCGGCTGATGCCTCTGGTAATTTCTTTGAGCTTTGAGAAGAAATAAAGGAATAATAAATAAACAAACACAAACGTTTTTCTTAGCATAAGAGTGGTTCAATACCCAATTGTTTTCAATAATATTACTGACACTTTACTATTGTGATGACGAGCATGTTTCTAGCGGAAGTGTGCAAGTTGGTGTGCTTTTAATGCATTCCTTAAATATCACGATGGCTTATTTGGGCAGACCCCGACAGGTTCAACAGAGTGAGGTTAATAAAACTTGCTAAGTTGGTCGTGATATCCCTAACTGCCAAAATGAGTTAGAAATTAAAGGTGAATAAACTTGAAGCTAATTGGCAAACATCCAGTAAGACTAGCAATATTCAAACATTGGTGACCCTGGCGTGCTCGGATTATACCGAGGGGGATTGGGTGCTGTCGTCGAGGTGATGTAGATCAGCTGTCTAACGCCTGCCACACAGGGACTTGAATCGGACAATGATGAGACCTGTGCTCCATCATAGCGCGAGCTGTGCTAAGTGATTATAAGGAAGAATACCTCAGAATTAGTCATGCCCTCGCCCATAAACCAGTGACGGTTTGTGGTCGAATGGCGATGGGATTTACTTAGCCGATTGATGTAGTGCAGACATTTGTCAAACGCCTTCCTCGCGGAACGGATCAATAAATAACGTGCGCTAATTGCTGCCCTATTAACATTTCCTTTGATCTTCTGTAACACCCGTTCTGATCTGCCTCCATTGGATATATGTTTCACTGTCTGATAGCGTGTCAAGTTCCCAATCACTGTCTCTTGTCATATCACAGATTAGAGTTGATCGCAGGACCGAATATGAGGGTTCTGTGTCCGACAGGGCTATACTAAGATGCCATACCGTCGTAGGTTTTGCTCTAAATTACCTTATTTCAGTCATAACCCTAATGATCCCCAACCTTAAATCTAATCATAACCTCATCTTAAATATAACCCAAAGTCACCTGTGATGCGGGTTTACTTAAACACGTCATACGGAATTCGGAATATTAGAGCTCTAATTACCATACTGAAGGCTGCATCGTCTTGCTGCACCTCTTCAGTAGTAAAAGTTTTAAAAAGTAGAAGTAGATGTAGTAGTGGTAGTAGTAGTAGTAGTAATTATTGTTTTTTAATATCAGCAGTAGTATTGGTAGTAGTTGAAGAGTAGTAATAGTAGCTGTGGTAATATTAGTAGTTGTGGTAATATTAATATTAGAAATAGTATAAGTGGTAGAAGCAGTAGTAGTTGTAGTAGAAGTAATTTTTGTTAAAATAGTTCTAGTAGTTGTAGGCGTATAAGTAGTATAGAAGTTAAATTAGTGATGCTAGTATAAATATGGGTAGTATTTGGGCATCGCGAAATATAGTGAGCACGGATAATGACTGACGGTTTTGAAAGATTCGAATATAAACAGAGATTTAAATTTTTCCTGGACTATTATAACAGCCAGTCAAACAAGTCCCCCTGTCAGCCTCGATTGCCGCCCGAGTATCAGGACATCGATGGGGCGTACTCTCGACGCCAACAACTATGGGTTAGGATTTTGATTGGTTGCTGGAGTGGTGATTATAAAATTACTCTTGATAGTGTTAAAAAAACAACCAATTAATTTACCTCTTTCAAAGTTCATCAGCGAATTTTTTAAGAATCGAGGATTTTTCAATTATCACAAAGGTCGATATGCATCTCCGCCTAATAAGTTGTGCCCAGCGGCGCAAACGTTTGCGTAAATGCGTTTATTGTGAGGCATCCTTTTCCGGCATCTACTGCAATCTCACCTTTTTCACCTACCATGATCCGATGGAAAGAAAAAGTTAACTTGGCCGGAAGTAGGTGAGGGTGCATTGTCTGTCGAAGCCAAACCATATATATACGTGTGCCACACACCATCTAATTATCATAGTACCTACATGGCTTTCCCGAAGACAGCTGGGATCTAAAAATGAGTAAAAATGTAACTGAAACCGCGTCAGGAAGGATTTTCAATTTCTGAGACGAACTGATTAATTCCGGTCAGTTGGAAAATCTCAAGTCATGATTTTTAGTGATTCCTGATAGGTTAAAACGCGTCGGGTCACTATAGAGCTGACCAAGCTGATTTTCTATGAATATTGATTCCTTACATCAATCTATCTTATCCATCGCTCTCTCTCTTTCTCCATGCACTGATCAAATTTGTTGTGAATGCTTGATGACGCTTCTTCGAAAGTTTTAAGAGGCTAGCTCTTACTTAATGCATTCTATAATGTGTTCTTTCTACTTAAAAGCCATCAGCTGGTGTGATAAAATTCTTTTTTTTCAATTTTCCGAGTTAGCTTTCACAGCCAAGTTCAACTGGACTGAAATTTGAATGTTCGTTAATTGTGCTCTATTATATATGCATTTTTCTTTTCATTCGGTGGAACAGGCTTCTAAATGTCAAGGTGAATCTGGAAGAAAGCAAACTTAGTATCATTAACTTTTATTTTGTTTTCAAACGTCGTAAGCTATCAGACCCTCAAGCGGAAGATTACTGGCTTTGATAGGTATGGTTTTACACAATGGATTTCCCACTGAGTTATGGCACAAGCGGACCCATAATACGTGGATGGTGTGAATAACTTCAATTCAGGATAGGAAACCTGTTTTTATAAAATATATATAAAGAGAAAATATAATAGTCCCGATGTGTCCTTGTTGTATTGTCAAGAAGACACTTGAAAGGGATATAACTTAAAGACACGTACACACGTTCGTTGGCTACTGCAATTCTTTTGGGGAAAGTGAGTCCGTAATGTGGATTTTCATGCACAAAACGTTAATTTAATCTGCTTATCTTTTCAGTTTAGCATGCCTACCGGACTCTGCTTTCTGTTTTATAATGAAGTACCTCACACTCCAAATCCTGTTTGTGGTCGTGTAGGTACACATTTTAAGGTCTACATATCTTCAACCTTCCTCTTCGTCATCGGTACTGCTTTCTGGCCAGTGATCTTCGATCAGTTGACAAGAAAGTGGTCCTGAAGTCACTATTTCGCCTCATTTTCTGCTTAAGAGTGGTGAGAGTGGAGGATGAATAGTGGAGTAAACGTTCCCGGCTCCTATCTTTCCCCATCACACGCACACACACACAGCTAAGCGTCATGGTTCCCGTGGAGTAGGTGTTTGAGAGAGCTGTTAGGTAAAAAAAGTATTTTGATCTTCTTGTTGCCTGTTTTGGTTAGAAAGTCGAAAAAACCGATTTTCTTCATTCTTCTCCGCCTCCTCCCCATCAGGCTGAAGTAATAGCCATTTTAAGATAAATTGCCAACAGCCCTTGATATTCTTATATCTGCAGGCGGAAACCCAATCTCCCACCAGCTCAACCTCGGCTTCAGCCACATGGAGAGTAGTTTGTGATCCGATGCTGCGATATTCACTCATAAGCAGTCCTCTCTTGTCACCCTGACTCTTTCCTCCAGTAGACACGCAATACACTGTGAAAACGCTATTTTTGCCGAAAAAGACTCACACACACCCAATCAGTATTTACCTCTTCAAATTGCATTTACTTTGATACTATTTCATTGACTCCAAAAGGCAAATAATCTTATTGGACTGTGAGGTTTAGTTCAGCGACGGAATGGGAGATTCTCAAAGTGGCTGGTCTTTTCCTTTCGGCACTTCAGAATAACTGGAATATTTAATTGAGGTACCAAGAGAGCATCTGCAAAAATAACCTTTTGCTAAGCAAGTTTGCTGAATTGGTTTGAAACTCCTTGGGTTTTATGTGAAAAATATATATGACTACATCTATGGTCAGGGAAGGATATAAGAAATGTTGAAATAAATTCTGAAATGCCTTGGTGAGTAAGGCAGTTTACTTACGTAAGGTTGTAATATCGATTGCAATGCAACATAGTCCCATAACATTTCAGATAAGTGACAATGCGGCATTTCAATTCATGTCTCCTGGGTCGCCTGGAAATACAGCATTTGATAAAAAAACACTTTAACAGCATGCAATTTTATATTCATATTCGCGCCTTTAAAAATTCAAATATATTATGTAGAAAGCGGAAGCAAAAGGCATTTACTCTTGTTCTCAGTTGATATCCGACTATGTCTTATCCAAATAGTTTACTTGACCAAATAAGGTCTTTCGTTTGCAAACGTTTTTTTCTAAATTTTGGTGTGTCTTATGACTGTATAGTTTCTAGTTCAATCATGATCTGTTCCTTTATTAATGCGTCTCACGAAGTATACAATACTATCCGCATCCCTTTTACAATTATATACGAACATTTTATTGCTTATTCCCATATAGTACTGAATGTTATATCTTAAACTGAAGACAGTAGATACAACTCAAAATTAATTCGCAAAGGAAAACTTTTCAGAATCTTACTTTATCCGTCCTATGAAAACATAGATATATAAATATAAATATGTGTTAAGGTGGAACCGAAAAAGACAATCGAGACCGAAATGGCCATTTTCGGCGTATTAGCTGTAATCAGCCAGTCATACCTAATCGCAAGTGCAGATTACCTTGGATTCGAACCAGCGAACTTTGGAAATTGAGTCAAATGCTCTACCATTGAGCCACGGGCCCGTTGTTTTGTCGGTTGCGATCGGGAATATGATGAAAGTGCGCGGATCACCGATCTGCTTAAGGAACATGCATGTTCCTTTTTGCCCTCGCAGGCGATCCCATAGCGACGTGTAGCATATTATGTTTATATGGAAGTGATAAAGGCAATGGATTCTGGGATGGCCATTTCTGGCTTATAAGCCGTCAGCAGCCAGTCATACCCAATCCCAAGTGATGACCACCTGGGATTCAAACCCGTGACCTTTGGTAATTGAGTCGAACGATGGAATCCTCGTATGTTTTTATCTGCAATTTTTGTTTCAAGTACGCTGCACCTGTTCATTTACAACGGTTGTCTACCCTTTCATTCTTCAATAACTCGATGGCGTCAAAAGTTTAAGATCGTTTAAAAAGCCTTTGAGCTCACTTTGATACAGCTATCTCTTTGAGAGGCAAGTGCTGCTGCTACCGTAGTGGAGCTTTCGAAAATTGTATCTTCCGGGTAGGCATTTGTGATTACGAAATCGCATGGCTCTGGTGTGAGCGGGTTGTGCATCGAACTTACGCAATCTCAATAAGTTATCTCTGGCTAAGTGGTCTAGGAGCAGTCCTGTATAAACACGGTCCTACTTCTCAACATTCGTTTAACAAGCTTAAAGCGTTAAATAGACACGAAATATGAGCCATTGTGATCCAGCATGGACACCTTCGCCTTTAAAGACTGAAAACAAGGGGCGAGAAGAAATTTCTGTACTGGGACACTGAACTCAGAAATGGCTTGCCACAAAGCAATTTCATTTAAGCTTGGATTTCCAATTTGTTTCATCTGGTCTTTCGAGTTTCATTTTTGCAACTGTGTATGCACTGAGACCGACGAAGTTACCTCTATTTTTCCCTTTCAGGCGTGTGCTATGAGCTTGTTCAACCCAGTCCACTTGTTGGCCTCGCATTGCATTACTTTTCATCCACAATACAGCAACTCCCTTCGGCCAAATTTATGGAATGGTCAGTTCCAAAAAAATTCGTTTTTATATCATTTCACTTTAAGGGTGAAAGCATTTTGAATGCTATCAAATGACGGTTATGATGTAACATATGAGCGGACATAAATCCTGTCGACCTCATATTTTGTAGTTCTATTAAGCCTCTACCGATTCCACGAGCCGGGAATGCCAATTCGAAATGTGTCTGTGAGTTCGCATGCACTTGTGGATGCACACATATTGCGCGAACATAAAGGCAATCAGCAGCCAGGTCTATTGAGTATCTGCTCAGGTGCCTTCTAATACATGGGGACAAAATCCAGCGTTTTTCCAATTTTGAAACACTTGCTTGCTACTGGTCACTCCGTTACCACCAAAACATTCTACCCAGTACTTGGTCGGGCACGATAATCGCACTGCTTGGAAGCTGTCTATAGACGGCCAGTGAAACCATACCTATTTAAACAGTTGGAGCACGTGGCAACCTATATTTGCCACTGTAACCTCTAGCTCCAAAATTTACGCATTTCACTCTTCTCGTTTTTGCTTATTAAAACATTTCCCCCTCTTCTTATTCCCATTCTCCATTCAACTTACTTTATTCTATTGATTAGCTTGCGTGGCACTAAACCATGGCCTTGTTTTTGCATTGATTTTTCAGTAGGAATTCAAATTCGCTCTATTCTCCCCTAGGTTATTTATGTTAGGTAGCCAGCGGATGCAGTGGATGAACAGTCACGCAATTCGTTAGTTACAATAAATCTTGCTTTCCGCGCTTGCTTCAAATTCCTACCGAAGAAGGTGCTTCAAATAATTTTTAGATCGGAAAGAACCTTGTCCACTGGACCGAGGCGGGCAGCGTAATTCAGTATCTCCCCCCCTTACGTCTTGTCACGATGCACATCGCCAAGGCATTTTTTGCGACGTCAATGTTACATATTTTATCGGAAGAAAAGACACGGGAATAGAAAGCCCGGGTATATGGAGGGCCTTGTGCAAAGTTCAAATGATATTTGTGTTATTGTTGAAGTAAGGGCCATGTTCGGGACATGGAAATATGTATGCCTCCTGAAATATTTCCCCAGGCCATCTTTATTACTGAGGGTTCCTATTTCGCTGTCTTACCTTTCTCACTGCATACGATGGTGAGCGTACGTGGGACGCTCACGCACTGCCTAACCTGGAGGACCAGGAAAAACGGGAGGATCCATGGGGACTACCGAAAACACGTTCAAGAACCAACAGTTCAATGGCAGAATCGTTCTGCATTCAATGCAGGATGCACCACAGACGCAAATTATACGAAGGTGGAGAGTTGATGAACACTTTCATCGCTGACTGAAACCTCGAAGAGGATAGAAGCTGCCTGACAGAACACGTAAAACAGCGTACAATCTGTGGAACCCATGAAACGTTATTTATATGGATGGAGTATAAAGCAACTAGTGCCAGGAAACGTTTGTTTGCAGTGCCTTCCAGTAAGCATTTTAAGAAACAGTTTAAACTAAAATTAGAATCGCATGATGATATAGTGCGTCGTACAACGGAAACAAAGTTCAATAGTATGTTGCAATTTTATTGGTGGAGACTGCTTAATTGTGCATTAAAACGTGGTCTCTCCTAGGACAGGAAATTATGTTGCTAACGATTTAAGACTCTCTCTCTCTCTACGATAATCCCTTCAATCCTCTAAGCAGTACAGCTAACAATTTGATGGATTTTGTATACCTGTTTACTTTCAATTCTAACTAATTTTTGTTGGTAGCATGAAAGTCTGGAATTTTTCAGAAAACACGTCAATCTAAAGTTATCCTGCTCATCGCCACTAATCAGGGGCCAGTTGAAAATACGCATTTAAGAATTTGAACCTACCTTTAGCATTTCCACTAGGATTATAGGGTCACGCAAATCAAAATAGATCACGTTAAGGAGCTGCAATTCCTGCCTTCTTTTGCTAACTCTGCGAATCTCGAGAACGAGGAAAAATTATGCGGTTTGTTTAACCTAATTTTTCTATTAAAGGCATACTTTTGTGAAATGAATAAGTCGAGCAGCACATCAGTTTGCGAGATTTTTGTCTTCTGTTGCAGCTTGAAGTGTGTTGTGAAGTCATGAATAAGATCGTGGACTACCTATTTTTGAGGAAGGCCTCTGCCATGAAACCAAAAATTGTTTCTTGTCTTAACTATGTCTTCGGATATGCAAAGGGACACCTCAACCCAGCATATTACGCTTTAAACCGCCACATAGTTGGAGACAAACGCTAAACATCCAACTAGTGTGTTAATGGGAAGCTCATTCAAACAATTTAAGTTGACAAATTTCATGCTCCCTTTAAAGTTACCATGTCGAGTATAAGCACATTCGCCACGGGTCAGCGAAAAGTTTAGGATTCTTTTTTTGTATATTATAAAAATGTGCGGTTATTTCTACTCGCGCAGTTCCTATGTAGCCTGGGGGGCAGAAAATAATACGCGTAATGAATCTGCGCCTCTGGCATCCCGCAAAGAACGCCATAAAGTGCACCCAAGTCGCTGTTCTTTGCTGATTTCCAAAAATTTGCATAACGTAACCTAGTATAAGTCTTTTTGTAGGTATAAGTACCTGAGTTGTTTTCCAACTGCTTTTTTTCACTTAACCACAGAGATCCACCATCCTAAAGGAATCCCGGGTTTTCTTGGTAACAAAATCCATCATGACTTTCATACAGTAGACACGTCAGCGTTTTTCGCCTGATATCACGTTTTTGGATTTTAATGGAAGATTTTTGTATAAAGACCTCGAAATAAAAAAATTTAAATAACGGGATTACCGCAAAATTAACGTTCTAACTGGATAGGCTTGCAGGTTCATCGTTGCTTTCCGGAAACCTTTATCAAAATATCTGTCTACCGCACCGATTATTAAATCAACCGGCCGATTTGCAGGTTACTTTTCTTTGGCGCTTCTACAAAGTTTACTTGTACCTCAATTACACCTGTCATAATTCAATTTGCTGGTCTGTGTGAATCCTGATGAACGTTTGGGGGCCTTTTGTGTGCTGAGGTGTGCGAGATACATATCTCTGGCATAATAAAACTGAAACGCCCGAACCCTCAGTTTTAAAAGCATCAGCCCTCAAGGTCGGTGTTTATAATGGAAAACTGTCCTGAAAGCAGTTAAGACAATTTTATTACCCAAACATTGTCACTTCCAATTCAAAAGTAGTCAATTAATCGTTTATAAATGTGGCAGGCATTCTCACAAATCTTTCTTTTTGCAGGTGCAGTCAAGCGTTGACGAGACGGTAGTGTGCACCAGTTGCCCGGAGAAGCAAAAGGCGCGGAATTCCTCTGCCGCAAAGAAAAGTAGCAGAGCCAGACAGAGGTACTGAACCCAAGCGAACTTGATCGTATACCAAAAACTTGATTGAATACTAGCGAGGCAGTTAAGGAAATTTCAATGAAGAAGTGCATGACAAAGCGCAAAAAGGGAGTAATACGTGTAAATCAATCGATGTTTAATGGGAACCGCTTCGAAATTACCTGACGATTAACAATATGCAGGGGAGAAAGAAAAAGTCGGTTTTGCCTATGAAAGAATTCACTTAACAGTACAATCCGAAACAATCCTCTATCATCCAATGGTTCATAGGAAGATTCGAGCTGTTATTTTACCTGCGCAAGAAAATTATCCTGTCTTGCGGCATCTATGGCACTCTGTCGGGCAAGATACGAGAATGAAAACCGCTACATTCCGGGATAGTTTTCAGGGTATTTAGCGCTGGTGTTAAGGTTAGAGTCAGGGTTCGTGTTCAGACTAAGGTCAAGGATAGCGTGAGAGTTAAATTTAGTTATAGAGCAATGGTAATGGTTAGCGCAATATTTTTTTATGATAAGAGTGAGGGTTTGTTTTGTGTTATGGATAGGGTGAAGTTTAGGTCTATAGCTATGGTTAGCGAAAGAGTTGAGATTAGGGTTATGGTAAGAGTGAAGGTTTGGGTTTTGGTTGCTAAGAGCTAGGGTAAAGGTTCGCGTAGAAATTGGGTTTTAGGGTAACAGTGACGGTTTTGGCTTAACGTTGAGAAATGGGAATAGCTGCGCTTCTTAATATTGCGTAATGTCACCTGCACTACCGGAAGGGTATATTCATTCCATTTTTTACACTCTAGCGGCTAGCTGCTCTCTTTGGATATCGGTTTGTCACTCAAGTATATTGCAAGTGATGTAAAAATTAAAGTAGGGTGTATATCCGTACGTATATTATATGTGGGGACATTTTCTGGAACTCATACAGATGGAAAATGAGAGAATTATTCATTAAGGAAAGCTATCCATTATCCACTAGGCTGTGTGAAAACCGGCGATTAACGATGGTGTAAAGTATTTGGATATGTCCCGCTAGTAAAAAGGATATACTTCCGTTGATAGAAATGTTAACGGCGAGTTCTCGTAAAAGTATTGGCACCAGAGAAAATTCTAAAGAACCCTTCAAATGCGGAAAAAGAGGCTATCTAATTTCCTTATATTTGACTTAGGCTGCTACCTTGCCAGGTTACGCCGGCTGATGCATCTGGTAATTTCTTTGAGCTTTGAGAAGAAATAAAGGAATAATAAATAAACAAACACAAACGTTTTTCTTAGCATAAGAGTGGTTCAATACCCAGTTGTTTTCAATAATATTACTGAAAGTTTACTATGGTGATGACGAGCATGTTTCTAGCGGAAGTATGCAAGTTGGTGTGCCTTAAATATCACGATGGCTTATTTTGGCATACCCAGACAGGTTCAGAGGGAGGTTAATAAAACTTGCTAAGTTGGTCGTGATAACCCTAACTACCAAAATGAGTGAGAAATTAAAGGTGAATAAATATGAAGCTAATTGGCAAACATCCAGTAAGACTAGCAATATTCATTTTTCTCAGATATCAAATGGTGATATGGTGACCATGTAAATGCCAAACGGAGCGTATGTCTAGTGACGGTGTTAACTTATAGCATTCACCAGAGATACCCAGTGGACCCAGACCAACTCTGTCGCTTAAGTTTACAGTCAGCGTTGGGGACGGGATTGAAGAGTCCAGGCATTTTTTAACATTCTACCTATTGAAACAAAATTAGGCCACTGTTTCAATTGTTCACATATGGAAATGCGTGCGTTAATTCGAGAAATTCACCTTTAGCCGTCAAAATTGCGGTGGAAATATGGAGATCTGCCTGGCATGGCGGCATCCAAAATGATCACCCAATAAGGTACTCAAAGTAAACAATTATTTGCTAGTGAGCAGATAAAACCATAAATCAAACAGTGAGCACGCTGAATCCATCGTATGAACGATTGAGGTGAATATTCGTCAACGTTAAATACAATGATTATATTAAGAAATGCATTTTTAAAAAGATGAAATACAAAAAGGATACGTAATGAAATTTTCGGGCAGGTTTAAGTTCAATTCAATTAAAATCCCGTCTATCGAAGGATTTGATAGGAATTCTGACGTGATTTCAGTAAGTGAGAGAATGTCTTTATAGGGAAATATGAGGTCATTTGATTTTTACCTGAGGTTTTATTCATTGATACTTGTGAAATCTCGCAGGAACGACCAAAATCTGGCTAAATGTGCGATTGCAATCAATAAAAATGCCTCATACCTTTTGATACGTCCATAAATCCTGAGGTGAAAGTATCGTTGATGGATTAACTTTAAGGACTCCGTTAAAAATAAAGTGATTCAGGTGCGTATTTGTCGAAAACGTCAGCATCTTTGTTGAATACAGCAACTGCGAATCAAGTTTCTAACGAAAAAAGACGTCAAGAAATTTGAGGAAACTTGCTGGAATTTCAAATGTAAACGGCAAGAGTAGGACGATCCCATGAATATTTCCAGCTTGCGGCCTTGGGACAATTATTTCTGCACTCAAAAAGCCTGTGGGGATATTCGTTGAAGCATATTCAAGTGAAGCCGAAAGATAGGCTGGCAAAACGTCAGGGCACCTGGGGTTTTTTTTGACTGTAACACTGAAGGGTATTTCACTCGTGTCACTCAATATCCATCCTCTAACAGGTCTGGCAATATTCATCGGCAAAGGTCCTCTTATGACATTACTTTCAATGAAAAGACCTAAAAATTAACAAAATGGCATACAACTCTTGTCGTTTTGCTTAAGGTAGGAAACGTCAGAAGCAAAGTTATCAGAGCTTTTGAAATCAGTATTCGATTTAACCTGTTTACTAAGGTAGGGTTGTAATAACGACTCTCCTGCAGAATTTTCCCAAGATATCACAGTAAAGCCAGAATGCCAGCTTTGATAGAGCTTGTTTTTGGTGACCTGCAAATTTAGCCTTGCATTAAAAATGTCTACATAAGTAATATAGATTTCTCCATTTATTTTTGGAGCCCGTTAAAGAGAAACATATCTCGACATATTACCATAGTTATTTAAATGTTAAAGCCTGTTAAGAATTTATCGAAAGCTAATGTATGCTAGCCAAATAGTCTATTGAAGTTTTCAATGGTAATTTCGCTACTCTGAAACTTATATTGTAAAAAAATTAAAACACCCTTCGTGTAATCTTTTGGTAGTAAGGTATTTTGTCTGCAATTGTTTTCTTTGAAGAAACGCCCTATTAATATTCTTTCTAAATTGTAGTTTGGTGTTTACAGACTACAACTTGTATACCTTTCACATTATGCAATTATACAGTAAACTACGCCCTTACGAATATGCGATATAGGGTAAGCAAACTAGTAAAATGGATGCAAACTATGTTACATAATTTTTATTCGTATTCGTAAATGGAGAGATACAATACGTGAATAGATATTTGACAGTCTTATAAATGCCATAATTGGAAACTTTTTTACAACCGGAATATAGCCTTTGACTCCATAAGTTAGAAAACATATGGTTTTGTGCAAGTGAATACAACAAAGGATATTTAAGCTTAACTTCTATATACTGCACCTGAATTTATAAGGGCATCATAAATAAACAGAAACGTCATGCTACTTTAAGTCATTTGTAGCCTGTATGATTGCTGCAGGCAGCCCATGATAAATCCAATAAAATTTTGGTTTCTTGTCACGAAGTATATATCTTGGGATTACGCTGCATGCTACTAAATATTAGAACCTAACTTGAGTAACTGTTCTTAGTCGAAAACGAGTTTCGGTTTCTCTCCTAACACGATATGAGATCGTTTAATGACTGCGCATTCACAGATGAGAGAAACGGCCAAAATGAGACTCAAAATATCACTCTCATGATCCTTAAACCACGAACCTCAATTAGTCCAAAAGGATAAAAACTAAAAGAAATTTCAGAAATGGACAACAGCAGTCAACTGTAGCTAAAACCATGCCGTGATCTGAGCAGGGTCTCAAAGGGAATCTCTGTAGGAAAACGAATACATAGCCATCAAATAAATTGTCAGAAAATCAAATACACAGATGATTGGAAACAAGTTTTCAAATATTCGAATTATTTACTTCTGACAAACCCGCTAGTTTCACTTCTCTCATTTCTAGGCAGAGGCTGTTTGGATGTCACTTCTGTATTCCATTCTCACCATCTTCTTCCTTCTAGCAGCTTTATCACTTCCTTTGAGCCCCTTAAAGATAGGTATTTTTGAATGTGTTCGGTCACAGTACGTTTGAAGAATTGCTGTTATTTCCATAACAAGTTTATATTTGGTGGTTCTTCAAGACAATCAGTATTGAATATTTTTTTACTATTTGATATATTTATTTTGAAAATATTGCCTTGCGATTTTTTTGAGAGGACGACCTGGATTACTGCAGGGTCAGTATGTAGTGACCAAACTAACGCACAGTTGTGCGTACGCTCCAGTGGCAGTTTTTCGTCTGAAGACGTTAGTGCTGCCCATGTGTGAAACTGAGAGCCATCGTCTGCCGTTCAACCAATCATAACCCTCCGAATTCGGCAATTAACCTCAAGGCTGAGGCAGATATGCTCTTAATTAAGGCGCTCCGGTGCATGCTCCCGTGACGTCTGACGTGGGGAAATTGCCCGGCTGCAACTTCCCAAACCGATTCTCTATTCATTTTCTAAATTCTCTAACAACCACCACCTATTTTCTCCTCTTTCAACTAAGGGCCGGTTCAGAAGATCATGGAGGTTAGGATCTGCGGGTCTGGTATCCGGTAGGAGTGACTTTCGTCAGCAGAACAGCTAGAAGTATCTAAGGCTGTGCTCGGCAGCTCAAACAGTGGAAAATACCCTATGCTAAACGCGCTGTCATTTGAAGGTTGTTAATTTTCTTAGACTGCTTTGACGGCATTTAAAACAGTCACACACACGCACTCAGGGATTTGCAGGCAGCCAGGCCTTATGGGCGTAATGAACTCACAGTGGAACATGAAGTTCGTCAACAGAGATTTCATTAAGTTACCAGATGCTCTTGCTATTTACTCTGCTATGAGAATTTCGACCAAAAAGTAACATCAGTAATCAACCTTTTCGCATCTTTTATACGTGGCATGTACTGGTGGCAAAAGAATCACGAAAAGGAATCCTGAGAAAAGTGCCATCAGCGCAATACTATGTGAATGTGTAGGACTGAAGCTTGGGTTTTATGTCTTTCCTGTCATAAGTTAAAATGCTTTGAAGCTCGCGCATGAAAATCTGATAATTTTCTTGCTTCTTCTTTTCAAGCCATGATTGGTTCGATTAACAAGTAAACGCTTAGTCGTACAGCGCAATCAATACATCGTTCCTACAGGGTTAAACAGGGAGAAAACTTATATAACCCTTGTTAAAGTAAGTGAATATCCTATGATGCATCCCATTATGGTCATTAGTAATTCGTCATTCTTTGTCAGCTGCAACAATTTGGTAAAACCGATGGCTCTGATTTCGACTACGGCCGGTAATCAATCGCCTTAAAACAACGTAGAATTAAATATGCATGTATAGTGTCGACGAAAAACAGTCAAAATCGCAATGAATACTAATAAAACAGAAAGCCTTAGGACTGTAGGAATTTTAACCAACGATTTGGGGTAAGGTTTTTAGTCCGTGCAACATATGCTGTATTTTCTGAATGGTTCGATGCAGACGAAATAATATCGGCAAATTTGACCATATTGCCGTTCTAACACTAAATTCTGCTGGTCACTTGAGGAAATTTATTTCGTCAAGAGACAATTGTATCTTTCAAATGTCTCTTAAACGGCTGAAAAAACCAAGATATTCACTTATTAATACAAACATTGATATATCAAAATATTCACAAAAATCGGCAGGTTTAAGCATCTCGCTGGTCAAACCGCATTTACGGTTGTGAAATAAATTCTTTGCGCGCCGCAAGATTTAAAGGTTTTTGCCAACAATTTTCCAAGATTGATCTCTAGTCACACATTTCCGCATGCTATCAATACAATGTTTGCGATTGCCCCAGTATCTTTGCCGGCACTTATTTGAATATCCACCATGAACAGTCAGTGTAAGTTAGATAAATTAAGCTCTAAAGGTACGATAGATTTATCTTTAGAAGCAGATAAATACATGAAGTAAATCATGCTTATTCATAAATAAGCCACTAGTTTTAAAAAGCATTTGCTTTATATGGATTAAAATAAAGTATCTTTACAAATATGTACATTTGTCATGAGACAACGTGTCCAAAAAAGTGTTGTCTCACCTCCAGAGCCATAAGCGATACCGACAGGTAGACATATTAAAATGCAAATAATAAAAAGATCCAGGAAAAAGGCGTATGACGTTACTTTTCCGCTGTATCGTCTAAGCTCTGGGGTCCGATATAACTCAAGCATTTAGTGCCGACAGCTTAAAATTGTCTTCCCGCCAAGTCGCTATTAGTACAAGCGTTGCTATTGCATACGGGCGACAAAAACAAAACTTACAACTTCACGGAAATGCAGGAAGTTTAGCATGTTGCTTGCTTTTAAGCTGCCTCTTCTGCAATCGATCTTAACCTGCACAGGAATTACTTAGTTAACATCTGTTTAATGAAATGTGGAGGGCCTGTTTTGATTCTTACTTGACGGAAAAGAGATTAAACGGTTTTAAACAGGAATTAAAAACCGCGAAATACTCAAAAAGTGAACAGTCGTGTTAAGAATCAAAGCAGCTCCAAAGCTTTCAAAAACCTGTTTGTCTATCACTTCAACACTGAAAAAATTAATAGAACAAATTTGGGGAAAATAACTTCCAATTCACTGCGTGAAAGAAAGAAAAGCGTTTACCTTTTGCGCATAAAATATAAATAGCAACGAAAAGCCCGGAAAGAGAGGTGAATTACTTTTATGTTTTTTCAACCTCCTTGTAGTCAGCGCCGGTTTGTATGCTTTTGCTAAGAGAAGTCAATTTATGCTGCGGTCAAAATTTGGTTTACCCAGAATTTAGTACTAGAACCAATTCTATTTTTCAATTCAATTCAATTCCATTTAATGAGGGGAATAGGCATGGGCCTTTGAGAACCCTTTTTTAACGTAAAATTAAGTCCCATGTAAAGAGAAATCATGTGGGTTGCAAAGGTACAAAAGGTGGTCATAAAATATGACAACTGATGCGTGACTCTCGAGGGTTAAGATAAATTCCTCATCACTCAGGCTCTTTTTGGAACATAAAGCTGTCAAGGTTCCTTTTAAAGCTTTCCAGCAATGGTGACATCACAACGTCTTCAGGGAGGGCATTCCATGGTTTAACTACTCTGACGGATAAGGAGAATGTTGCTGACATGGATCGCAGACTTTCTTACAGATAGATTGCAAACTGTGTGCGTCGATACCTCGAAGTCAACACCTACTCCGGTTCTAAGTGGTGTCCCTCAAGGCTCGGTATTAGGGCCGTTACTCTTCTTAGTGTACATCAACGACTGTGTCGACGACCTGGATTGCAGCGCCATCATGTTTGCAGATGATGTTACTTTGTGGAGGGTCATCAGATCTGATTTCGATAGGCACGCACTTCAAGAGGATCTCAACCGTCTTAGCAGCTGGTCTGCTCGTTGGCTCTTAAATTTTAACGTTGGGAAGTGTGTGGTCCTAAGACTGCGTACCAGAAGGACCAGTGAGGAGGATGATTCCTTCCAATACATTCTCAATGGGCAGCCCCTTTCAATTGTTGAGGAACAGAAGGACCTCGGTGTTCTAATACACTCCTCACTTAAACCATCTTCACAGTGTTTAAAGGCAGCAAAACGCGCTACACAGGTCTTATTTGCGCTCAGACGTGGGTTTGTGCAGATTGATAAGGAACTATTCCGAAAATCCTACGGGGTATTTGTTCGATCTCACTTGGAATATGCCATCCAGGCCTGGCGTCCGTGGTTTAAGAAGGATTATCTACAGCTGGAACGAGTGCAGGCGAGGGCTACGAAGATGGTCAAGAATCTTAGTAATCTTCCTTACGAAGCCAGACTGGTTGAACTTGATTTTTTTCCTCTAAATTACAGGCAACTACGCGGTGACCTCATCCAAACCTACCGGATTGTCAGAGGCCGCAATTGTGCCCTAGAATTTGCTGAATTCTTCGAATTGGCTGGGACAGAACATCTGCGGGGTCATCCCTTTAAACTGCAGAGGAAGTTTGTCCACACGGAAGTCCGTCGGAACGCCTTTTCGCAGAGGGTCGTTGGAGCATGGAAGGGAATCCCTGAGGATTTTGTCCTTTCAGAAACTGTTGATGCATTTAAATTCAAACTAGATACTCATTTTCTGAGAAACTATTGTCAATATAATGAAGATTGTGTAAACAGTGGCAGGTTGCGCCTGGCCCACACATATCGATGACCCTACATTTTCATTTGTCAGATATATCACTGTAAACATTTATACTATTGACATTTTTGCATATGAATAGGGAGCTCAAGGGCGAAAGCCTACTTCCCTCAATAAAGTGACTTAAAGTGACTTAACTTGCGCACGTCCAGTCTCGCCTGCTGGACGCTCAGTTTCAATGGGTGAACTGGGAGATGGGTCGTGGCTGCAAATTCAAAGAAGTCCGAGAATTACAGGCAACAATCCAATCCCTTAACAATGCAGAATGTCTGCAGGAGATCACCACGCATTTGCCTATTACTCAAAGGGAACAGATTAGGATTTATTAGGTGGGTTGTATATAGCATGGAGCTTTGACTCCTCACAATTTTGGTTGCTATCCTCTGTATTCTTTTGAGGCAGTATTGATCTTGAACTGTCCAGGGTTTCCAGGCTTGCACAACATACTCCAAATGCGGCCTTAAAAATTTTCGAAATGTCTTAGAAAAGAGATCTTCATCGAAATCGAAAAAGGCTCGTCTGATGGCATGCAGCACCGCGATTGTGCTCTTCGCCACTTTCAAACAGTCAGAGGATGGTTTTAAGGTGGTGGTCATCAGCACACAAAGGTCCTTTTTGGTTTCCACGTCTTTTAAAAAGGTTTATTGATTTGGCACTGCTTCTGTGCCGTCAAATCCTTAGAACACAGGAAAAAACCTAAAACAAACTCCGCTTTTCATTAACCGGTTTGATTTGGTTTGTTTGTTTGCTTTAAAAGCAGTGTTCGAAACGAAGAGTTTGTTTTAAGTAAAAAAACCTGTTTTCCAAGGTTCAGAATTAGCAAAA
>WEDG01001451.1:0-21639 GCA_017591395.1 Schistocephalus solidus | reverse complement strand
CGCGGGTTACGCATTGTTTCGGAAAAACAAATGTTCCTTTGAGCAAACTCAGTGAGCCAAACACTATCATTATATTCCCGATCGCAACCGACAAAGCAACGAGCCCGTGGCTCAATGTCAGAGCGTTCGAGCTCAAATACCAAAGGTCACGGGTTCGAAATTCCCAGGTGTTTCTACACTTGGGATTGGGTATGACTGGCTGATGACGGCTAATAAAGCCAGAAATGGCCATTCCGGTCTCCCTTTGTCTTTGTCGGTTCCACATTATAAACATATGCTACACGTCGCTATGCGACTGCCTGTGAGTACTCTAGTCTGAGTTCATAGGGCACAACGGAACATAAATGTTCCTTAAGCAGATCGGTGAGCCACAAACTATCATCATATTCCCGATCGCAACCGACAAAAGCAACGAGCCCGTGGCTCAATGGTAGAGCGTTCGACTCAAATACCAAAGTTAGCGGGTTCGAATCCCAGGTGATCCACACTTGGGATTTGGTATGACTGGCTGATGACGGCTTATAAGCCAGAAAGGACCATTCCAGTCAACCTTGTCTTGGTTGGTTTCACAGTATAAATATGTGCTGCACGTCGATATGCGACTGCATGTGAGTACTCAAGTCTGAGATCCAGGGCACAACGGAATATTAATGTTCCTTTAGCAGATCGGTGAGCCACAAACTATCATCATATTCCCTATCGAAACCGACAAAGCAACGAGCCCGTGGCTCAATGTTAGTGCGTTCGACTCAAATACCAAATTTCGCGGGTTCGAAACCAAGGTGTTCCACACTTGTGATTTGGTATGACTGGCTGATGACGGCTTATAAGCCAGAAATTGTCATTCCGGTCTTCCTTGTCTTTTCGGTTCCACATTATAAACATATGCTACACATCACTATGCGACTGCCTGTGAATACTGTAGTCTGAGTTCCAGGGCACAACGGAACACAAATGTTCCTTGAGCAAGCCAGTAAGCCACACACTATCATTATATTCCCGATCGCAACCAAAAAGCAACGAGCAAGTGCCTCATTGGCAGAGCGTTCATGTCAAATACCAAAGCTCGCGGTTCGAATTCCAGGTGTTCCACACTTAAGATTGGGTTTGATTGGCTGATAAGGCCTAATAAGCCAGAAATGGCCATTCCTTTCTCCCTTGTCTTTGTCGGCTTCACATTATAAATATGTGCTACACGTCACTATGCGACTGCCTGTGAGTACTCTAGTTTGAGTTCCAGGGCACAACGAAACTTAAATGTTCCTTAAAAAGATCGGTTAGCCACGCACTATCATTAAATTCCTGATCGCAACCGACAAAGCAACGAGCCCGTGACTCAATGATAGAGCGTTTGAGTCAAAAACCAAAGGTTGCGGGTTCGAATCCCAGGTGTTCCGCACTTGGGATTGGGTATGACTGGCTGATGACGGTTAAAAAGCCAAAAATTGCCATTCTAGTCTTCTTTGTCTTGGTCAGTTTAACAGTATAAATATGTGCTACACGTCGCTTTGCGACTACTTGTGAGTACACTAGTCTTAGTTCCAGGGCACAACGAACATAAATGTTCCGTAAGCAGATGGGTGAGCCACACACTATCATCATATTCCCGAACGCAACCGACAAAGTAACGAGCACGTGGCTCAATGGTAGAGCGGTCGACTCAAATACCAAAGCTCATGGTTCGAATTCCAGGAGTTCCACACTTGTGATTGGGTATGATTGGCTGATAACGGCTAATAAGCCAGAAATGGCCATTCCTATCTCCCTTTTTTTGTTTGGCTTTACATTATAAATATATGGTACACGTCGCTATGCGACTGCATGTGAGTACTCTAGTCTGAGTTCCAGGGCACAACGAAACATTAATGTTCCTTAAGCAGATCTGTGAGCCAAAAACTATCATCATATTCCCTATCGAATTCGACAAAGCAATGAGCCCGTGGCTCAATGGTAGAGCGTTCGACTCAAATACCAAAGGTTGCGGGTTCGAATCTAATGTGTTTCGCACTTGGGATTGGGTTTGACTGGCTGATGACGGTTAAAATGCCGAAAATTGCCATTCTGGTTTCCTTGTCTTGGTCAGTTTCACAGTATAAATATGTGCTACACGTCGCTATGCAACTGATTGTGAGTACTGTAGTCTTAGTTCCAGGGCACAGTGGAAAATAAAAGTTCCTTAAGCAGATCGGTGAGCCACACACTATCATCATATTCCCGATCGAAACCGAAAAAGCAAAGAACCCGTGGCCTAATGGTAGAGCGGTCGACTCAAATATGAATGCTCGCGGTTCGAATTCCAGGTGTTCCACACATGTGATTGGGTATGATTGGCTGATAAGGGCTAATAAGCCAGAAATGGCCATTCCTGTCTCCCTTGTCTTTGTCGGCTTCACATTATAAATATAGGCTTCACGTCGCTATGCGACTGCCTGTGAGTACTCTAGTCTTAGTTCAAGGGCACAACGGAACAGAAATGTTCCTTAAGCAGATGGGTGAGCCACAAACTATCCTCATATTCCCGATCGCAACCGACAAAGAAACGAGCCCGTGGCTCAATGGTAGAGCGTTCGACTCAAATACCAAAGTTTGCGGGTTCGAATTCCATGTGTTCCGCACTTGGGACTGGGTGTGACTGGCTGATGACGGCTAAATAAAGCCAGAAAATGGCCATTCCGGTCTCCCTTTGTCTTTGTCGGTTTCCACAGTATCAACATATGCTGCACGTCGCTATGCGACTGCTTGTGAGTACTCTAGTCTTAGTTCCAGGGCACAACGGAAAATAAAAGTTCCTTAAGCAGATCGGTGAGCCACACACTATCATCATATTCCCGATCGAAACCGAAAAAGCAAAGAACCCGTGGCCTAATGGTAGAGCGGTCGACTCAAATATGAATGCTCGCGGTTCGAATTCCAGGTGTTCCACACATGTGATTGGGTATGATTGGCTGATAAGGGCTAATAAGCCAGAAATGGCCATTCCTTTCTCCCTTGTCTTTGTCGGCTTCACATTATAAATATGTGCTACACGTCACTATGCGACTGCCTGTGAGTACTCTAGTCAGAGTTCCAGGGCACAACGGAACATAAATGTTCCTTAAGCAGATCACTGAGCAACACACTATCGTTATATTCCTGATCGCAACCGTTAAAGCAACGAGCCCGTGGCCTAATGGTAGAGCGGTCGACTCAAATACCAAAGCTCATGGTTCGAATTCCAGGAGTTCCACACTTGTGATTGGGTATGATTGGCTGATAACGGCTAATAAGCCAGAAATGGCCATTCCTATCTCCCTTTTTTTGTTTGGCTTTACATTATAAATATATGGTACACGTCGCTATGCGACTGCATGTGAGTACTCTAGTCTGAGTTCCAGGGCACAACGGAACATTAATGTTCCTTAAGCAGATCTGTGAGCCAAAAACTATCATCATATTCCCTATCGAATTCGACAAAGCAATGAGCCCGTGGCTCAATGGTAGAGCGTTCGACTCAAATACCAAAGGTTACGGGTTCGAATCCAATGTGTTTCGCACTTGGGATTGGGTTTGACTGGCTGATGACGGTTAAAATGCCGAAAATTGCCATTCTGGTCTTCCCTTTGTCTTTGTTGGTTTCACAGTATAACATATGCTACACGTCGCTATGCGACTGCCTGTGAGTACTCTAGTCTTAGTTCCAGGGCACAGTGGAAAATAAATGTTCCTTAAGCAGATCGGTGAGCCACACACTTTCATCATATTCCCGATCGCAACCGAAAAAGCAAAGAGCCCGTGGCCTAATGGTAGAGCGGTTTCGACTCAAAATACGAATGTCGCAGGTTCGAATTCCAGGTGTGCTCCACACATGCGGATTGGGTATGACTGGCTGATGACGGGCTAATAAGCCAGAAATGGCCATTCCTGTCTCCCTTGTCTTTGTCGGCTTCACATTATAAATATAGGCTTCACGTCGCTATGCGACTGCCTGTGAGTACTCTAGTCTTAGTTCAAGGGCACAACGGAACATAAATGTTCCTTAAGCAGATGGGTGAGCCACAAACTATCATCATATTCCCGATCGCAACCGACAAAGAAACGAGCCCGTGGCTCAATGGTAGAGCACTCGACTAAAATACCAAAGTTTGCGGGTTCGAATTCCATGTGTTCCGCCATTGGGACTGGGTATGACTGGCTGATGACTGTTAAAAAGCCAAAAATTGCCATTCTGGTCTTCCTTGTCTTAATCGGTTTCACAGTGTAAATATGCGCAACACGTCGCTATGCGACTGCCTGTTAGTACTCTAGTCTAAGTTCCTGGGCACAACGGAACTTAAATGTTCCTTAAAAAGATCGGTTAGCCACACACTATCATTAAATTCCTGACCGCAACCGACAAAGACACAATCCCGTGGCTCAATGGTAGAGCTTTCGACTCAAATACCAAAAGGTTGCGGGTTCGAATCTCAGGTGTTTCACACTTAGGATTGGGTATGAGCGGCTGATTATGGTTAAAAAGCCGAAAATTGCCATTCTTGTCTTCCTTGTATTGGTCGGTTTCACAGTATAAATATGTGCTATACGTCGCTATGCGACTGCTTGTGAGTACTCTAGTCTGAGTTCCAGGGCACAACGGAACATTATGTTCCTTAAACAGATCCGTTAGCCACATACTATCATTATATTCCCGATCGCAACCGACAAACCAACGAGCCCGTGGCTCAGTGAAAGAGCGTTCGACTCAAATACCAAAGATTGAGGTTTCAAATCCCAGGTGTTCCACACTTTGGATTGGGTATTATTGGCTGATGACGGCTTATAAGCCAGAAATGGTCATTCCGGTCTCCCTTGTCTTTGTCGGTTTCACATTATCAACATATGCTACACGTCACTATGCGACTGCCTGTGAGTACTCTAGTTTGAGTTCCAGGGCACAACGAAACTTAAATGTTCCTTAAAAAGATCGGTTAGCCACGCACTATCATTAAATTCCTGATCGCAACCGACAAAGCAACGAGCCCGTGACTCAATGATAGAGCGTTTGAGTCAAAAACCAAAGGTTGCGGGTTCGAATCCCAGGTGTTCCGCACTTGGGATTGGGTATGACTGGCTGATGACGGCTAATAAGCCAGAAATGGCCATTCCGGTCTCCCTTGTCTTTGTCAGTTTCACATTATCAACATATGCTACACGTCGCTATGCGACTGCCTGTGAGTACACTAGTCTTAGTTCCAGGGCACAACGAACATAAATGTTCCGTAAGCAGATGGGTGAGCCACACACTATCATCATATTCCCGAACGCAACCGACAAAGTAACGAGCACGTGGCTCAATGGTAGAGCGGTCGACTCAAATACCAAAGCTCGCGGTTCGAATTCCAGGTGTTCCACACTTGGGATTGGGTATGATTGGCTGATAACGGCTAATAAGCCAGAAATGGCCATTCCGGTCTCCCTTGTCTTTTTGTCGGTTCTTACATTATCAACATATGCTACACGTCGCTATGCGACTGCATGTGAGTACTCTAGTCTGAGTTCCAGGGCACAACGGAACATAAATGTTCCTTAAGCAGATCGGTGTGAGCCAAAAACTATCATCATATTCCCGATCGCAACCGACAAAGCAACGAGCCCGTGGCTCAATGGTAGAGCGTTCGACTCAAATACCAAAGGTCGCGGGTTCGAATCCCAGGTGTTTCGCACTTGGGATTGGGTATGACTGGCTGATGACGGCTAATAAGCCAGAAATGGCCATTCCGGTCTCCCTTTGTCTTTGTCAGTTTCCACATTATCAACATATGCTACACGTCGCTATGCGACTGCCTGTGAGTACTCTAGTCTGAGTTCCAGGGCACAGCGGAACATAAATGTTCCTTAAGCAGATCGGTGAGCCACACACTATCATCATATTCCCGATCGCAACCGACAAAAGCAAACGAGCCCGTGGCTCTAATGGTAGAGCGTTCGACTCAAATACCAAAGGTCGCGGGTTCGAATCCCAGGTGTTCCACACATGGGATTGGGTATGATTGGCTGATGACGGCTAATAAGCCAGAAATGGCCATTCCGGTCTCCCTTGTCTTTGTCGGTTTCCCCATTAAAAACATATGCTACACGTCGCTATGCGACTGCCTGTGAGTACTCTAGTCTGAGTTCAGGGCACAACGGAACATAAATGTTCCTTAAGCAGATCGGTGAGCCACAACCACTATCATCATATTCCCGATCGCAACCGACAAAGCAAACGAGCCCGTGGCTCAATGGTAGAGCGTTCGACTCAAAATACCAAAGGTCGCGGGTTCGAATCCCAGGTGTTCCGGCACTTGGGATTGGGTATGACTGGCTGATGACGGCTAATAAGCCAGAAATGGCCATTCCGGTCTCCCTTGTCTTTGTCGGTTTCCACATTATCAACATATGCTACACGTCGCTATGCGACTGCCTGTTAGTACTCTAGTCTGAGTTCCAGGGCACAACGGAACATAAATGTTCCTTAAGCAGATCGGTGAGCCACACACTATCATCATATTCCCGATCGCAACCGACAAAGCAACGAGCCCGTGGCTCAATGGTAGAGCGTTCGACTCAAAATACCAAAAGGTCGCGGGTTCGAATCCCAGGTGTTCCACACTTGGGATTGGGTATGACTGGCTGATGACGGCTAATAAGCCAGAAATGGCCATTCCGGTCTCCCTTGTCTTTGTCGGTTCCACATTATCAACATATGCTACACGTCGCTATGCGACTGCCTGTGAGTACTCTAGTCTGAGTTCCAGGGCACAACGGAACATAAATGTTCCTTTAAGCAGATCGGTGAGCCACACACTATCATCATATTCCCGATCGCAACCGACGAAACCAACGAGCCCGTGGCTCAGTGGTAGAGCGTTCGACTCAAATACCAAAGGTCGCGGGTTCGAAATCCCAGGTGTTCCACACTTTGGGATTGGGTATGACTGGCTGATGACGGCTAATAAGCCAGAAATGGCCATTCCGGTCTCCCTTGTCTTTGTGTTTCCACATTATCAACATATGCTACACGTCGCTATGCGACTGCCTGTGAGTACTCTAGTCTGAGTTCCAGGGCACAACGGAACATAAATGTTCCTTAAGCAGATCGGTGAGCCACACACTATCATCATATTCCCGATCGCAACCGACAAAGCAACGAGCCCGTGGCTCAATGGTAGAGCGTTCGACTCAAAATACCAAAGGTCGCGGGTTCGAATCCCAGGTGTTCCACACTTGGGATTGGGTATGACTGGCTGATGACGGCTAATAAGCCAGAAATGGCCATTCCGGTCTCCCTTGTCTTTGTCGGTTCCACATTATCAACATATGCTACACGTCGCTATGCGACTGCCTGTGAGTACTCTAGTCTGAGTTCCAGGGCACAACGGAACATAAATGTTCCTTAAGCAGATCGGTGAGCCACATACTATCATCATATTCCCGATCGCAACCGACAAAGCAACGAGCCCGTGGCTCAATGTTGGGCGTTCGACTCAAAAACCAAAGGTCGCGGGTTCGAATCCCAGGTGTTCCACACTTGGGATTGGGTATGACTGGCTGATGACGGCTAATAAGCCAGAAATGGCCATTCCGGTCTCCCTTGTCTTTGTCGGTTCCACATTAGTAACATATGCAACACGTCGCTATGCGACTGCCTGTGAGTACTCTAGTCTGAGTTCCAGGGCACAACGGAACATAAATGTTCCTTAAGCAGATCGGTGAGCCACACACTATCATCATATTCCCGATCGCAACCGACAAAGCAACGAGCCCGTGGCTCAATGGTAGAGCGTTCGACTCAAATACCAAAGGTCGCGGGTTCGAATCCCAGGTGTTCCACACTTGGGATTGGGTATGACTGGCTGATGACGGCTAATAAGCCAGAAATGGCCATTCCGGTCTCCCCTTGTCTTTGTCGGTTCCACATTATCAACATATGCTACACGTCGCTATGCGACTGCCTGTGAGATACTCTAGTCTGAGTTCCAGGGCACAACGGAACATAAATGTTCCTTAAGCAGATCGGTGAGCCACACACTATCATCATATTCCCGATCGCAACCGACAAAGCAACGAGCCCGTGGCTCAATGGTAGAGCGTTCGACTCAAATACCAAAGGTCGCGGGTTCGAATCCCAGGTGTTCCACACTTGGGATTGGGTATGACTGGCTGATGACGGCTAATAAGCCAGAAATGGCCATTCCGGTCTCCCTTGTCTTTGTCGGTTCCACATTATCAACATATGCTACACGTCGCTATGCGACTGCCTGTGAGTACTCTAGTCTGAGTTCCAGGGCACAACGGAACATAAATGTTCCTTAAGCAGATCGGTGAGCCACACACTATCATCATATTCCCGATCGCAACCGACAAAGCAACGAGCCCGTGGCTCAATGGTAGAGCGTTCGACTCAAATACCAAAGGTCGCGGGTTCGAATCCCAGGTGTTCCACACTTGGGATTGGGTATGACTGGCTGATGACGGCTAATAAGCCAGAAATGGCCATTCCGGTCTCCCTTGTCTTTGTCGGTTCCACATTATCAACATATGCTACACGTCGCTATGCGACTGCCTGTGAGTACTCTAGTCTGAGTTCCAGGGCACAACGGAACATAAATGTTCCTTTAAGCAGATCGGTGAGCCACACACTATCATCATATTCCCGATCGCAACCGACAAAGCAACGAGCCCGTGGCTCAATGGTAGAGCGTTCGACTCAAATACCAAAGGTCGCGGGTTCGAATCCCAGGTGTTCCACACTTGGGATTGGGTATGACTGGCTGATGACGGCTTATAAGCCAGAAATGGCCATTCCGGTCTCCCTTTGTCTTTGTCGGTTCCACATTATCAACATATGCTACACGTCGCTATGCGACTGCCTGTGAGTACTCTAGTCTGAGTTCCAGGGCACAACGGAACATAAATGTTCCTTTAAGCGGATCGGTGAGCCACACACTATCATCATATTCCCGATCGCAACCGACAAAAGCAACGAGCCCGTGGCTCAATGGTAGAGCGTTCGACTCAAAATACCAAAGGTCGCGGGTTCGAATCCCAGGTGTTCCACACTTGGGATTGGGTATGACTGGCTGATGACGGCTAATAAGCCAGAAATGGCCATTCCGGTCTCCCCTTGTCTTTGTCGGTTCCACATTATCAACATATGCTACACGTCGCTATGCGACTGCCTGTGAGTACTCTAGTCTGAGTTCCAGGGGCACAACGGAACATAAATGTTCCTTAAAGCAGATCGGTGAGCCACACACTATCATCATATTCCCGATCGCAACCGACAAAGCAACGAGCCCGTGGCTCAATGGTAGAGCGTTCGACTCAAATACCAAAGGTCGCGGGTTCGAATCCCAGGTGTTCCACACTTGGGATTGGGTATGACTGGCTGATGACGGCTAATAAGCCAGAAAATGGCCATTCCGGTCTCCCTTGTCTTTGTCGGTTTCCACATTATCAACATATGCTACACGTCGCTATGCGACTGCCTGTGAGTACTCTAGTCTGAGTTCCAGGGGCACAACGGAACATAAATGTTCCTTTAAGCAGATCGGTGAGCCACACACTATCATCATATTCCGATCGCAACCGACAAAGCAACGAGCCCGTGGCTCAATGGTAGAGCGTTCGACTCAAATACCAAAGGTCGCGGGTTCGAATCCCAGGTGTTCCACACTTGGGATTGGGTATGACTGGCTGATGACGGCTAATAAGCCAGAAATGGCCATTCCGGTCTCCCTTGTCTTTGTCGGTTCCACATTATCAACATATGCTACACGTCGCTATGCGACTGCCTGTGAGTACTCTAGTCTGAGTTCCAGGGCACAACGGAACATAAATGTTCCTTTAAGCAGATCGGTGAGCCACACACTATCATCATATTCCCGATCGCAACCGACAAAGCAACGAGCCCGTGGCTCAATGGTAGAGCGTTCGACTCAAATACCAAAAGGTCGCGGGTTCGAATCCCAGGTGTTCCACACTTGGGATTGGGTATGACTGGCTGATGACGGCTAATAAGCCAGAAATGGCCATTCCGGTCTCCCTTGTCTTTTGTCGGTTCCAAATTATCAACATATGCTACACGTCGCTATGCGACTGCCTGTGAAAGTACTCTAGTCTGAGTTCCAGGGCACAACGGAACATAAATGTTCCCTTAAGCAGATCGGTGAGCCACACACTATCATCATATTCCCGATCGCAACCGACAAAGCAACGAGCCCGTGGCTCCAATGGTGAGCGTTCGACTCAAATACCAAAGGTCACGGGTTTCGAATCCCAGGTGTTCCACACTTGGGATTGGGTATGACTGGCTGATGACGGCTAATAAGCCAGAAATGGCCATTCCGGTCTCCCTTGTCTTTGTCGGTTCCACATTATCAACATATGCTACACGTCGCTATGCGACTGCCTGTGAGTACTCTAGTCTGAGTTCCAGGGCACAACGGAACATAAATGTTCATTTAAGCAGATCGGTGAGCCACACACTATCATCATATTCCCGATCGCAACCGACAAAGCAACGAGCCCGTGGCTCAATGGTAGAGCGTTCGACTCAAATACCAAAGGTCGCGGGTTCGAATCCCAGGTGTTCCACACTTGGGATTGGGTATGACTGGCTGATGACGGCTAATAAGCCAGAAAATGGCCATTCCGGTCTCCCTTGTCTTTGTCGGTTCCACATTATCAACATATGCTACACGTCGCTATGCGACTGCCTGTGAGTACTCTAGTCTGAGTTCCAGGGCACAACGGAACATAAATGTTCCTTAAGCAGATCGGTGGGCCACACACTATCATCATATTCCCGATCGCAACCGACAAAGCAACGAGCCCGTGGCTCAATGGTAGAGCGTTCGACTCAAATACCAAAGGTCGCGGGTTCGAATCCCAGGTGTTCCACACTTGGGATTGGGTATGACTGGCTGATGACGGCTAATAAGCCAGAAATGGCCATTCCGGTCTCCCTTGTCTTTGTCGGTTCCACATTATCAACAGATGCTACACGTCGCTATGCGACTGCCTGTGAGTACTCTAGTCTGAGTTCCAGGGCACAACGGAACATAAATGTTCCTAAGGCAGATCGGTGAGCCACACACTATCATCATATTCCCGATCGCAACCGACAAAACAACGAGCCCGTGGCTCAATGGTAGAGCGTTCGACTCAAATACCAAAAGGTCGCGGGTTCGAATCCCAGGTGTTCCACACTTGGGATTGGGTATGATGGCTGATGATGGCTTATAAGCCAGAAATGGCCATTCGGTCTCCCCTTGTCTTTGTCGGTTTCCACATTATCAACATATGCTACACGTCGCTATGCGACTGCCTGTGAGTACTCTAGTCTGAGTTCCAGGGCACAACGGAACATAAATGTTCCTTAAAGCAGATCGGTGAGCCACACACTATCATCATATTCCCGATCGCAACCGACAAAGCAACGAGCACGTGGCTCAATAGTAGAACGTTCGACTCAAATACCAAAAGGTCGCGGGTTTCGAATCCCAGGTGTTCCACACTTTGGGATTGGGTATGACTGGCTGATGACGGCTAATAAGCCAGAAATGGCCATTCCGGTCTCCCTTGTCTTTGTCGGTTCCACATTATCAACATATGCTACACGTCGCTATGCGACTGCCTGTAAGTACTCTGTCTGAGTTCCAGGGCACAACGGAACATAAATGTTCCTTAAGCAGATCGGTGAGCCACACACTATCATCATATTCCCGATCGCAACCGACAAAAGCAACGAGCCCGTGGCTCAATTGTAGAGCGTTCGAATCAAATACCAAAGGTCGCGGGTTCGAATCCCAGGTTTTCCACACTTGGGATTGGGTATGACTAGCTGATGACGGCTAATAAAGCCAGAAATGGCCATTCCGGTCTCCCTTTGTCTTTGTCGGTTTCACATTATCAACAATGCTACGTCGCTATGCGACTGCCTGTGAGTACTCTAGTCTGAGTTCCAGGGCACAACGGAACATAAATGTTCCTTAAAGCAGATCGGTGAGCCACACACTATCATCATATTCCCGATCGCAACCGACAAAGCAACGAGCCCGTGGCTCAATGGTAGAGCGTTCGACTCAAATACCAAAGGTCGCGGGTTCGAATCCCAGGTGTTCCACACTTGGGATTGGGTATAACTGACGATGACGACTAATAAGCCAGAAATGGCCATTCCGGTCTCCTTGTCTTTGTCGGTTCCACATTATCAACATATGCTACACGTCGCTATGCGACTGCCTGTGAGTACTCTAGTCTGAGTTCCAGGGCACAACGAAACATAAATGTTCCTTAAGCAGATCGGTGAGCCACACACTATCATCATATTCCCGATCGCAACCGACAAAGCAACGAGCCCGTGGCTCAATGGTAGAGCGTTCGACTCAAATACCAAAGGTCGCGGGTTCGAATCCCAGGTGTTCCACACTTTGGATTGGGTATGACTGGCTGATGACGGCTAATAAGCCAGAAATGGCCATTCCGGTCTCCCTTGTCTTTGTCGGTTCCACATTATCAACATATGCTACACGTCGCTATGCGACTGCCTGTAAGTACTCTAGTCTGAGTTCCAGGGCACAACGGAACATAAATGTTCCTTAAGCAGATCGGTGAGCCACACACTATCATCATATTCCCGATCGCAACCGACAAAGCAACGAGCCCGTGGCTCAATGGTAGAGCGTTCGACTCAAATACCAAAGGTCGCGGGTTCGAATCCCAGGTGTTCCACACTTGGGATTGGGTATGACTGGCTGATGACGGCTAATAAGCCAGAAATGGCCATTCCGGTCTCCCTTGTCTTTTGTCGGTTCCACATTATCAACATATGCTACACGTCGCTATGCGACTGCCTGTGAGTACTCTAGTCTGAGTTCCAGGGCACAACGGAACATAAATGTTCCTTTAAGCAGATCGGTGAGCCACACACTATCATCATATTCCCGATCGCAGCCGGCAAAACAACGAGCCCGTGGCTCAATGGTAGAGCGTTCGACTCAAATACCAAAGGTCGCGGGTTCGAATCCCAGGTGTTCCACACTTGGGATTGGGTATGACTGGCTGATGACGGCTAATAAGCCAGAAATGGCCATTCCGGTCTCCCTTGTCTTTGTCGGTTCACATTGTAAGATATGCTACACGTCGCTATGCGACTGCCTGTGAGTATTCTAGTCTGAGTTCTAGGGCACAACGGAACATAAATGTTCCTTAAGCAGATCGGTGAGCCACACACTATCATTATATTCCCGATCGCAACCGACAAAAAAACGAGCCCGTTGCTCAATGGTAGAGCGTTCGACTCAAATACAAGAGTCGCGGGTTCGAATCCCAGGTGTTTCCACACTTGTGATTGGGTATGATTTGCTGATACGGGCTTATAAGCCAAAAATGGCACTTCCTCTCTCCCTTGTCTTTGTCGGTTCCACGTTATAAACATATGCTACACGTCGTTTTGCGACTGCCTCTGAGTACTCTAGTCTGAGTTCCAGGGCACAATGGAACATAAATGTTTCTTAAGCAGATCGGTGAGCCACACACTATCATCATATTCCCGATCGCAACCGACAAAGCAACGAGCCCGTGGCTCAATGGTAGAGCGTTCGACTCAAATACCAAAGGTCGCAGTTCTGAATTCAGGTGTTCCACACTTTGGATTGGGTATGACTGGGTGATGAAGGCTTATAAGCCAGAAATGGCCATTCCGGTCGTCCTTGTCTTGGTCGCTTTCACAGTATAAACATATGCTATACCTCGCTATGCAACTGTTTGTGAGTACTCTAGTCTGAGTTCCAGGGCACAACGGAGCTTAAATGTTCCTTAAACAGATCGGTTAGCTACACACTATCATTATATTCCCGATCGCAACCGAAGAATCAACGAGCCCGTGGCTCCATGGTAGAGCGTTTGACTCAAATACCAAAGGTTGCGGGTTCGAACCCCAGGTGTTCCGCACTTGGAATTGGGTATGACTGGCTGATGACGGTTAATAAGCCAGAAATGGCCATTCCAGTCTCCCTTGTCTTAGTTGGTTTCACAGTAAAAATATATGGTAAAAGTCACTTTGCGACATTCGGTAAGTACTCTAGTCTGGATTCCAGGGCAAAACGGAACATAAAAGGTCCTTAAGCAGATCGGTGAGCCACACACTATCATCATATTCCGATCGCAACCGACAAGCAAGAGCCCGTGGCTCAATGGTAGACCGATCGACACAAAAACCAAAGTTCGCGGGTTCGAATCCCAGGTGTTCCACACTTGGGATTGGGTATGACTGGCTGATGACGGCTAAGAAGCCAGAAATGGCCATTCCGGTCTCCCTTGTCTTTGTCGGTTCCTCATTATAAACATATGCTTCGCGTCGCAATGCGACTGCCTGTGAGTACTCTAGTCTGATTCCCAGGGCACAATGGAACATAAATGTCCTTAAGCTGATCGATGAGCTTCAACCTATCATCATATTCCCGATCGAAATCGACAAAGCAACGAGACCGTGGCTCAATGGTAGAGGGTTCGACTCAAAAACCAAAGTTCGCGGGAAGGAATTTAAGGTGTTCCGCACTTGGGATTAGGTATGACTGGTCGATGACGGCTAATAAGCCAGAAATGGGCATTTTGGCCCCCATTGTATTCGGTGGTTCCGCATTATAAACATATGCTACGCGTCGCAGTTGACTGCCTGTGAATACTCTAGTTTGAGATTCAGGGCACAACGGAACATAAATGTTCCTTAAGCATATCGGTGAGCCACACACTATCATCATATTCCCGATTGACGGCGAAAAAGCAACGAGCCCGTGGCTAAATGGTAGAGCGTTCGACTCAAATACCAAAGGTCGCGGGTTCGAATTCCAGGTGTTCCACATTTGGGATTGGGTATGACTGGCTGATGACGGCTAATAAGCCAGAAATGGCCATTCCGGTCTCCCTTGTCTTTGTCTGGTTCACATTATCAACATATGCTACACGTCGCTATGCGACTGCCTGTGAGTACTCTAGTCTGAGTTCCAGGGCACAACGGAACATAAATGTTCATTAAGCAGATCGGTGAGCCACAATCTATCATCATATTCCCGATCGCAACCGACAAACAACGAGCCCGTGGCTCAATGGTAGAGCGTTTGACTCAAATACCAAAGTTCATGGTTTCGAATCCCAGGTGTTCCACACTTGGGATTGTGTATGACTGGCTGATGACGGCTAATAAGCCAGAAATGGCCATTCTGCTCTTCCTTGTCTTGGTCGGTTTCACAGTATAAATATATGCTACAGGTCGCTATGCGACTGCCTGTGAGTACTCTAGTCTGAGTTCCAGGCACAGTGGGAACATAAATGTCCTTAAGCAGATCGGTGAGCCACAAACTATCATCATATTCCTGATCGCCGGCGATAATGCAACGGGCCCGTGGCTCAATGGTAGAGCGTTCGACTCAAATACCAAAGCTCGCGGGTTCGAATTCCAGGTGTTCCACACATGTGATTGGGTATGATTGGCTGATGACGGCTTATAAGCCAGAAATGGCCATTCCTGTCTCCCTTGTCTTTGTCGGTTTCACGTAATAAACATTGGCTACACGTCGTTTTGCGACTTCCCGTGAGTATTCTAGTCTAAGTTCAAGGGCAAAACGGAAAATAAATGTTCCTTAAGCAGATCGGTGAGCCGCAAACTGTCATCATATTCCCGATTGACGGCGAAAATGCAACGGGCCCGTGGCTCAATGGTAGAGCGTTCGACTCAAATACCAAAGTTCGCGGTTTGAATTTCAGGTGTTCCACATTTGTCATTGGGTATGATTGGCAGATAACGGCTAATAAGCCAGATATGGCCATTCTTGTCTCCCTTGCCATTGTCGGCTTCACATTATAAATATATGATACACGTCGCTATGCGACTGCCTGTGAGTACTCTAGTCTGAGTTCCAGGGCACAACGGAAAATAAATGTTCATTAAGCAGATCGGTGAGCCACAATCTATCATCATATTCCCTATCGAAATCGATAAAGCAACGAGCCCATGGCTCAATGGTAGAGCGTTTGACTCAAATACCAAAGTTTATGGGTTCGAATCCCAGGTGTTCCAAACTTGGGATTGTGTATGACCGGTAGATGACGGCTAATAAGCCAGATATGGCCATTCTGCTCTTCCTTGTCTTGGTCGGTTTCACAGTATAAATATATGCTACAGGTCGCTATGCGACTGCCTGTGAGTACTCTAGTCTGAGTTCCAGGGAACAGTGGAACATAAATGTTCCTTAAGCAGATCGGTGAGCCACAAACTATCATCATATTCCTGATCGCCGGCGAAAATGCAACGGGCCCGTGGCTCAATTGTAGAGCGTTCGACTCAAATACCAAAGCTCGCGGGTTCTAATTCCAGGTGTTCCACACATGTGATTGGGTATGATTGGCTGAAAACGGCTTATAAGCCAGAAATGGCCATTCCTGTCTCTCTTGTCTTTGTCGGTTTCACGTAAAAAACATTGGCTACACGTCGTTTTGCGACTTCCTGTGAGTACTCTTGTCTGAGTTCAAGGGCACAAACGGAAACATAAATGTTCCTTAAGCAGATGGGTGAGCCACAAACTGTCATCATATTCCCGATTGACGGCGAAAAAGCAACGAGCCCGTGGCTCAATGGTAGAGCGTTCGAGTCAAATACCAACGCTCGCGGTTCGAATTCCAGGTGTTCCACATTTGTGATTGGGTATGATTGGCTGATAACGTCTGAGAAGGCAGAAATGGCCATTCTTGTCTCCCTTGTCTTTGTCTGGTTCACATTATAAATATATGCTACACGTCGCTATGCGACTGCCTGTGAGTACTCTAGTCTGAGTTCCAGGCACAACGGAACATAAATGTTCATTAAGCAGATCGGTGAGCCACCACTATCATCATATTCCCGATCGCAACCGACAAAAGCAACGAGCCCGTGGCTCAATGGTAGAGCGTTCGACTCAAATACCAAAGTTCGTGGGTTCGAATCCCAGGGTGTTCCACACTTTGGGATTGGGTATGACTGGCTGATGACGGCTAATAAGCCAGAAATGGCCATTCTGGTCTCCCTTGTATTTGTCGGTTTCCACATTATAAACATATGCTACAGGTCGCTATGCGACTGCCTGTGAGTACTCTAGTCTGAGTTCAGGGCACAACGGAACATAAATGTTCCTTAAGCAGATCGGTGAGCCACACACTATCATCATATTCCCTGATCGCAACCGACAAAGCAACGAGCCCGTGGCTCAATGGTAGAGCGTTCGACTCAAATACCAGCTCACGGGTTCGAATTCCAGGTGTTCCACACTTGGGTTGGGTATGATTGGCTGATGACGGCTTATAAAGCCAGAAATGGCCATTCCGGTCTCCCTTGTCTTTGTCGGTTTCCACATTATAAACATATGCTACACGTCGTTATGCGACTGCCTGTGAGTACTCTAGTCTGAGTTCCAGGGGCAAACGGAAACATAAATGTTCCTTTAAGCAGATCGGTGAGCCACACACTATCATCATATTCCCGATCGCAACCGACAAAGCAACGAGCCCGTGGCTCAATGGTAGAGCGTTCGACTCAAATACCAAAGCTCGCGGGTTCTAATTCCAGGTGTTCCACACATGTGATTGGGTATGATTGGCTGATAACGGCTTAGCCAGAAATGGCCATTCCTGTCTCCCTTGTCTTTGTCGGTTTCACGTAATAAACATTGGCTACACGTCGTTTTGCGACTTCCTGTGAGTACTCTAGTCTAAATTCCAGTGCCTAATGGAACATAAATGTTCCTTAAGCAGATCGGTGAGTCACAAACTGTCATCATATTCCCGATCGATGGCGAAAAAGCAACGAGCCAGTGTCTCAATGGTAGAGCGTTTGACTCAAATACCAAAGTTCGCGGTTTGAATTTCAGGTGTTCCACATTTGTGATTGGGTATGATTGGCAGATAACGGCTAATAAGCCAGATATGGCCATTCTTGTCTCCCTTGCCTTTGTCGGCTTCACATTATAAATAAATGCTACAAGTCGCTATGCGACTGCCTGTGAGTACTCTAGTCTGTGTTCCAGGGCACAACGGAACATAAATGTTCATTAGGCGGATCGGTTTGCCACGATCTTTTATCATATGCCCTCTCGATCGACAAAGCGACAGGCCCTTGACTCAATGGTAGAGGGCGATGCACGACTCAAATGCCGACACGTTGTGCGTCGAGATCCAAAGGTGTTCACGCGGGATTGTGTATGACTGGCTGATGACGGCTAATAAGCCAGAAATGGCCATTCTGGTCTTCCCTTTGTCTCTGTTGGTTTCCGCAGTATAAAGAATATGCTACACCGTCTATGCGACTGCCTGTGAGTACTATAGTTTTAGTTCCAGGGTACACCGGAAAATAAATGTTCTTTAAGCAGATCGGTGAGCCACAAACTATCATCATATTCCCGATCGATGGCGAAAAAGCAACGAGCCAGTGTCTCAATGTTAGAGCGTTCGACTAAAATACCAAAGCTCACGGTTCGAATTCCAGGTGTTCGACATTTGTCATTGAGCATGACTGGCTGATAGCGGCTAAAAAGCCAGAAATGGCAATTCTTGTCTCCGCTGTCTTTGTCGGCTGCAGATTAGCAGTATATGTGCGCACGTCGCTATGCGACTGCCTGTGAAATACTCTAGTCTGAGTTCAAGGGCAAAACGGAAAATAAATGTTCCTTAAGCGAGATCAGTGGGACTAAACACTATCATTATATTACCGATCGCCACCGACAAGAAACGTCCGTGGCTCAATGGTAGAAAGTTCGAGTCAAAATGCAAAGGTTTGCGGTCGAATCCCAGGAGTTCCACGCGGGATTTTGGTATAACCAGGCTGATGACGGTTAATAAATGCAGAATGGCCGTTCGATGCTCGCGTAAAGTTTCCGGTACAGTATACAGCAAGTTATGCCATCGATTGATCTCAGATCATGCCCAATCCCAAGTAGTGGCAGACCTAGAAATTCGAACCCGCAATTTTGGTATTGGAAGTTGAACAACTCTACCGATGAGCCAGCTATCGTATTTTCGTCAATTGTGATCGGTACTATGATAGTGTGGGAGCTCACCGACAGCTAACAGGAACATGTTTGTTCCGATTTTTACCCTAGAACTCAGATTAGAAACTCTCTACCTGCAGCGGTCCATAGCGACGCGTACGCATATGATGAAAATCGAACCGAAAAGAGACAAGAGTACTTAATGGCCCATTTCTGGCTTTGCACATCATCAGCCGATCATGTACCATTTCGATTAGCCAGCACGCACAAGTTTCGAGAACCTCGCAACAATGTATTTCAGCCGAGCAGCTCTACCAATGAAACGCCCGCGACTCGATGTTTAATCGGTGTCATCGAGGAAATATGGCGGTGCGATAGGGTCTCACGGATCTGGTCACGGGAGACGTGGCACTGATTCTGGTGCGCACTGGAGCTCAAGAACTGAGAGCTCTCACAGGCGTGCATAACGGCTGCAATCTGGCAACGTAACCGGATAAAATCCGGAGCCGACCGAGAAGATGACGGGAGGACCGAATATTGCACTATAACTGTATTTACCGTCATCAGCCAGTCGCCACCATCGAAGTATTGATCACCTCACCGAAAACGTGACAACGCTGGTTTTTGGGTCAGACCGCTGGGCTACCGATGACCGAGTCGTTGTTTTCGGTTGGCTGATCGGTAATGCCGGTGATGATGGTGTGGGAGCTCACCGACCTGCTTAAGGACTATGTTTGTTCCGTTTTACCCCTCGGGAAACTCAGATTAGAGCTCTCGGCAGGCGATCATATGGCGACGTGTAGAATATGATGGAAATCGAACCGCAAAAGAAGGGAGAACTGAATGGCCATTTCTGGCTTATTAGCCGTCATCAGCCAGTCCATACCCAATCCCAAGTGTGGCACACCCGAGATTCGAACCCGCGACCATTTTGGTATCTGGAGTCGAACGCTCTACCATTGAGCCACGGGCTCCTTGTTTTGTCGCTTTGTGATCGGGAATATGATGATAGTGTGGTGGCTCACCGATCTGCTTAAGGAACATGTATGTTCTGTTGTGCACTGGAGCTCAGACTAGAGCTTCGCAGGCGGTCGCATAGCGACGTGTAGCATATGATAAAATCGAACCGACAAAGACAAGGGAGACCGGAATGGCCATTTCTGGCTTATTAGCCGTCATCAGCCAGTCATACCCAATCCCAAGTGTGGCAACCCTGGGATTCGAACCCGCGACCTTTGGTATTTGAGTCGAACGCTCTACCATTGAGCCACGGGCTCGTTGTTTTGTCGGTTGTGATCGGGAATATGATGATAGTGTGGGCTCACCGATCTGCTTTAATGAACATGTATGTTCCGTTGTTCCCTGGAGCTCAGACTAGAGCTCTCGCAGGCGGTCGCATAGCGACGTGTAGCATATGATATAGTCGAACCGACAAAGACAAGGGAGACCGGAATGGCCATTTCTGGCTTATTAGCCATCATCAGCCAGTCATACCTAATCCGAAGTGTGGCACACCTGGGATTCGAACCCGCGACCTTTGGTATTTGAGTCGAACGCTCTACCATTGAGCCACGGGCTTGTTGTTTTGTCGGTTGTGATCAGGGAATTTGATGATAGTGTGTGGCTCATCGATCTGCTTAAGGAACCTGTATATTCCGTTGTGCCCCGGACCTCAGACTAGAGCTCTCGCAGGCGGTTGCATAGCGACGTGTAGCATATGATATAGTCGAACCGACAAAGACAAGGGAGACCGGAATGGCCATTTCTGGCTTATTAGCCGTCATCAGCCAGTCATACCCAATCCCAAGTGTGGCAAACCTGGGATTCGAACCCGCAATCTTTGGTATTGGAGTCGAACGCTCTACCATTGAGCCACGGGCTCGTTGTTTTGTCAATTGTGATCGGGAATATGATGATAGTGTGGGGCTCACCGATCTGCTTAAGGAACATGTATGTTCCGTTGTGCCCTGGAGCTCAGATTAGAGCTCTCGCAGGCGGTCGCATGGCGACGTGTAGCATATGATAAAATCGAACCGAAAAAGACAAGGGAGACCGGAATGGCCATTTCTGGCTTATTTAGCCGTCATCAGCCAGTCACTACCTAATCCCAAGTGTGGCACACCTGGGATTCGAACCCTGCGACCTTTGGTATTTGAGTCGAACGCTTCTACCATTGAGCCACAGGCTCGTTGTTTTGTCGGTTGTGATCAGGAATATGATGATAGTGTGGGGCTCACCGATGGGCTTAAGGAACATGTATGTTCCGTTGTGCCCTGGAGCTCGAGACTGAGAGCTCTCGCAGGCGAGTCGACATAGCGACGTGTAGCATATGATAAAATCGAACCGACAAAGACCAAGGGAGACCTGAAATGGCCATTTCTGGCTTATTAGCCGTCGTTAACCAGTCATGCAATCTCAAGTGTGGCATACCTGAGATTCGAACCCGTGACCCTTTGGTATCTGAGTCGAACGCTCTACCATTGAGCCATGGGCGCACTTGTATAGTCAGAGGCGGTGCATGGCGACGTGTAGCGCAAGATGAAAATCGAACCACCACCACATAAGGCAGACCGGAATGGCCATTTCACAGCTTATTAGCCATCATCAGCCAGTCTACCTAATC